>JAECUM010003517.1:0-57500 GCA_016617855.1 Megalonaias nervosa | reverse complement strand
TCAAACTGCAAACAACAAAGCTCCTGATCTGTCATAGCATAATGTGCCTGCAGATCAGGGTCTTTGTTGTTTGTTCTACTGATTATTCCTAACAAACTGCATAGACCCAGATCTGCTGGCACATTATGCAAAGGCTGATCTGGGTCTGTGCAGTTTTCAGTTGGACTCAGCTTATAAGCAGGTAAATACAGTACATCAGAGCAGACCTACCGGTGTATATTAGGGTGTTAATCACATTGCTACCTTGATTGATTGCAAATGACATGGGGCTCTGAAGGACTTGTGATGACAGTCTAGAAATGGATGAACATAAATGGGTTTGTCTGGCCGGGATTTGTTGATAACAAAAGTAGAATTTTAGTAAAAAGAATGTTTTGAGAGCCTATCCTAGTTGTAACTGAACGAAATTGAGACAGTTTTATTGATGGAATTTTTTTATCCTTTATAGACTTGAGTTTGGAAAACTCATTACTAAAATTAGCACTTGACTCTTTGGTGTGGAATTAAAAGAACATCTTTCAAGCACATGTGGAACAAAAATGCAGCAACATGTGTTTTCTCTGCATGGAAGCTTGCATTAAGGATATTTCTATATTGATTAAGGATACATCTATATTGACTAAGGATATGTCTGTATTGATTAAAGATGTGTCTATATTGATTAAAGATGTGTCTATATTGATTAAAGATGTGTCTATATTGATTAAAGATGTGTCTATATTGATTAAAGATGTGTCTATATTGATAGTTATGCATCTGATCATGAGCACTGAGAAATTTAAAGTTAGTGAATCTTTAATATTGTCATGTTTTCATAGCTTTACTATGGGACCTTAATTAGTACAGTGAGTCCTGACAAACACTCAGCTAATGAAATGAGTTGAGGGAAAATACATATGGACTAATATAGGCATGATGCTCCTTACTGAGTCCATAAGAGTGTTTCTGTAGGATTCCCTTATCGTAGTTATTGACCATTTCCTTTTAGGATGGGTGTGGTTAGGGGAATAGAACTTTTTTTGAAGGAGAAAAGTTCATGCTTCTTGTTTCTGAATAGCTTGAACAAATTACTCTTGTGCTGATTTGTAGAAAAGTTTATCCTATAGTAGTCAAAAAAAAAGTATGTTGAGAAACAAGAAAAACAAATTTCCTGCTTGAAAAGTAACCCCCCACCTTTCCTCCCGGAAATCTAATGATCAGTCCCTATATACTCATATTTTTATAATTTTTTTCCCTCACTGATTTCTCTTCAATTGTATAACATTTCCTTCCTTATAACTTTAATCTAAACCCAGCTTCAGAAGACTTCACAGCTGCACACATTAAAAAGTGCAGGAAGTTCAATGGGGAAATAAATGAACAGATTGTAACGGGTAAAACCTGTATTAAATCTCATCACTTAGCTAAAATATTATTATTGCCATGTTACTTCCGATATTTGCTGCCTTTCTTCATCTTTAATAATTGGTACAGCAATAGTTAAGGATTTTTGCCAATTTGATCACTTTTAACGTACTTGAACGAAAATTTAGAAAGAGTACTAATAATTTTAATTTATAATGCTTTCAGGTTTTAATCACTCAGTTCACATTTTCTTTGCTTTCCTTGTCAAAGAAGTCAACTATATTTTTGATTGCAAGTTGTGATCATCATATATTTGCACAAAACATTCTATGCTCACTTAGTATGACCCTTCCCATAATCCATTTCTACTGTAATGGAGGTCAGCTTTTGTTTTGGAGGACACACGGTACTAATGGTATGGAAAAATGGGAACCAGCCTGGAAATGGGTGAACATTAAATAGAGTATATATGGGTTTGGCTGGCCAGGATTGGTTAATAATGTAAGTTATGTTTTAGGAAAAAGAATCTTTTGAGCGCTTATCCTAGTTGTAAGTGAAAAAAATAGAGACATTGTTTTATTTAATGGAATTCCAGTCCTTTAACAGTCTTGAGTTTAGAACACTCGTTACTAAAATTAGCACCTGACTCTTTGGTGCGGAATTGAAAGCACATGTTTCAGACACATGCAGGTCCAGAAAATGCCACGGCTCATATCGTTTCCTCTACACAGAAGCTGACATCCAGGTTTCATCTATACTGATAAATATAGGTTTGATCATGGGCACTCAGAAATTTTAAGTTATTGAATTTTTAATATCATGGTGTTTGCATAGGTTTACTATGGGAACTGAATTAGTACCGTGAGTACTGGAATGACATCACACAAAACTGCAGACTAAGACACAGTCAAGGGAAGTAATGCACTCAGTAATTTTGAACAAAGTAGCTCTTCATTTATTTTAGTGTTAAGGTAAATTCAGGAATCCAGTGGGTGTTAATTTCACTAGTGAATCAGATTTGAAACTTAACACTTATTTGCTGGACAAAAGCATAAAAGGATGCAGGAGGTCACGTGTTCAAATCCTGTCAGAATAATGTGACTGGGTGGGACATGATGCTACATGTCTGCAGCACGATGCCCCAGTGCTAGACATCGCTATAAACTGCCACACTGCAGACATTGTTGTGATATGACTGAAAAATTGTTAAAGCTGTGTTAAAACACACGCACACACACACTGAGGAATTACACTGGCATCTGTCTTTTTAACAACTTAGAATTGAGACCACTACCGTATTATTATAATCACTTTTTTCCCTCTCCCTATTTGTTTTCAGATTGGAAACACTTCAGAATATTGATTTATTATGGAAATTATATTGTAGTTTCCTATAAGAATCTTATTTGTGTGTATACATATATATATATAGCAGAACCCCACAATAACATGTTTTGGGGCCCCGAGTGGTCTAAAGTGCTGTCCGTTACGGATCACTGCCATCTCACCTCTGTCTGCGTGGGTTCGAGTCTCGGATTCGGCCAATATAAATATGTGAGAAAGCTTGCCAGTAGCTTCTCATGGGTTGGTGGTTCTTTCCGGGGTTTTCCCGGGTTCTTCCTCCACCAATGATACTGGCCGCCATGTATAGCCTATCGTGTGCTGAAAAATGGCGTTAAGCCCTACAACAACAACAACAACAACAATAACATGTTTCATTATAAAACAAATTCAGATATAACACGGTCATGTCATTGCACAGAATATTTATTTGTCTTTGACATCTCTTATTCCCCTGACACCTCAAAATATCATCCAAACTGACAAATAGATATGAAATAATTTGGTATAGACTATAGTTTCAGACACATCTAGCTGACAGATCATAATTGATGGCCGTACACAGAGGTGATTAATTTTCATTGAAAATGGTGCAATCCTAATTGGCAATCCTAACACTGATTGGCATGTAGTATATTTATATACCCAACATCAGTACACCCATTCATCAAATCTGCATCATTTTTGCAGTTTGGAACATAACCATGGTCAGCAGCATGGTCCTTATCTCTTGCATTGTACATGCAGAGGGGGCTTCCCCTTTAGACCCTTTCATTAAAGATAGCAGCTGCCATATCGTGTTGCATCCCATACAGTGTACTAATAAGCATATAAAGAGTATGAAATTCAAAATAAAATCCTGAAATTCAAAATAAAACCCGAACTCTGAAGATATGTCTTTAGATGTACATTATTAGAAGAGTCAATAAGAATTTTCTTGCCGAGTCTGTACTTGAAATTTATGTGTTGATTTTGTCATGGTATGATCTGTAGACAATGGGACATTTTTTGGGTTCACTTATATGGGACCAACTGCCAGTTTGTACATCCCACAGGTCATAGTTACCTCAGTTCTTCTTTCTGGGAGCATACTAAAAAGGTTCTGTAATGCCTTTCCAATAAGTCAAATCAAATTTATCTTGACTGAAAATAACCACTAGTATAAGTTCTGTTGACAACTTTCCTGTCTAGTAAGTCAAACAAAATTTTTCTTGACTGAAAATAACCACTAGTGTAAGTTCTGTTGACAATTTTCCTGTCTAGTAAGTCAAACAAAATTTTTCTTGACTGAAAATAACCACTAGTGTAAGTTCTATTGACAATTTTCCTGTCTAGTAAGTCAAACAAAATTTTTCTTGACTGAAAATAACCACTAGTGTAAGTTCTATTGACAATTTTCCTGTCTAGTAAGTCAAACAAAATTTTTCTTGACTGAAAATAACCACTAGTGTAAGTTCTATTGACAATTTTCCTGTCTAGTAAGTCAAACAAAATTTTTCTTGACTGAAAATAACCACTAGTGTAAGTTCTATTGACAATTTTCCTGTCTAGTAAGTCAAACAAAATTTTTCTTGACTGAAAATAACCACTAGTGTAAGTTCTATTGACAATTTTCCTGTCTAGTAAGTCAAACAAAGTTTTTCTTGACTGAAAATAACCACTAGTGTAAGTTCTATTGACAATACTGCCTGTCCAATAAGTCAAAATTTTTTTATCTTGACTGAAAATAACCACTAGTGTAAGTTCTGTTGACAATACTGCCTGTCCAATAAGTCAAAATTTTTTTATCTTGACTGAAAATAACCACTAGTGTAAGTTCTGTTGACAATACTGCCTGTCCAATAAGTCAAAATTTTTTTAACTTGACTGAAAATAACCACTAGTGTAAGTTCTGTTGACAATACTGCCTGTCCAATAAGTCAAAATTTTTTTATCTTGACTGAAAATAACCACTAGTGTAAGTTCTGTTGACAATACTGTCTGTCCAATAAGTCAAAATTTTTTTATCTTGACTGAAAATAACCACTAGTGTAAGTTCTGTTGACAATACTGCCTGTCCAATAAGTCAAAATTTTTTTAATCTTGACTGAAAATAACCACTAGTGTAAGTTCTGTTGACAATACTGCCTGTCCAATAAGTCAAAATTTTTTTATCTTGACTGAAAATAACCACTAGTGTAAGTTCTATTGACAATACTGCCTGTCCAGTAACTAAAACATAATACACTGTATATCTTGACTGACTTGTGTAAATTCAGATTGTATTTAAGAAAAGCAACTTTAGACTTCTGCGTACTGTCAGAGAAATTTGATACACCTTCCTGTTGGCATGGATTGGATTGGGGTGGGTGGTGGACTTAGTAATTAATAGGTAATAAATGCTTGAGATATGAATCATTGGTACAAATTTTCTAGTTTTTAGATGGAAGTTTTTTTTGCTCACATACATGTGCAGGTTGCATTTGAGCACCAATGTATTGAAATGTTTTTAATTTTGTATAAAAATGTTCATTTGTTTTCTGCTGATGTGCTGTATTGTCATGAGAATAAATGTACTGATATACATGTATTCATTCATTTATTATCTGTTCATTGAAAATTAAATAAGAATACTTGTAAATATTATAATAGTGAAAAAAAGTCATGGACAGAAAAAAGTAACTTCAGTCAGATTACATCTAACTGCCCCTGTGGCCTAAGTCAAAGTGGATGAGCATCCACCTTGGATGCTGGAGGTCGTGGGGTTGAACCCCGACTGAGTCATACCAAAGACTTATAAAAATGGTAATTACAGCTGCCTCACTTGGCGCTCAGCATTAACTTAAGAGGTCAACGTTAGTACTGGTCGGCCTGGTGTCAGGATAATGGGACTGGGTGGGACATGATGCTACATGTCTGCGGCATGATGCCCCAGTGCCAGACGTCACTATAAACTGCTACACTGGAGACACTGTAGCAATATGACTGAAAAATTGTTAAAACTACATTTTTAAAAATCCAAATCACACACTAGATAGATATTTTAAAATTAGATCAAAGGTTTCAGGTTTTCTGCGTGGATTGTCACTATTAGAATTGTTTTTACATGTATATAACCTTGGACTATAATTACTCTATGATTTTAACCCCATGCTGAACTAAATCATTTTTATTGCCAGCACATGTGGCATTATAACATAAACACATGCACAGGTAAAATAGAAAGGACTGTAAAAACATACAGGTTTGACAAACAGACATGAGATGGATAATTATACTCTCTGCATATCAAAGTTACGCAAACTGCCATTGACAGAACCAATGACGTACATATACAATACATCTGACTTTTTAAAACAAAGTCAGAAATACAGTACACATGACTAGAGTTGCAAACTTGTGGTTAATTTGGTTAATATGTTCTTGTAGTTTTATTTATGATACTTCATGTACACTGACTTTTAAATTAGTCATTTTACCAGTGAAATGAAAATGGAATGCAAACAGAATGTAGAATTAATGTAAACAAACAAGAAAAACGTCAGGACATAAATGAAATGATAAATGGAATTTACCAGTAATGGAGACAAAGAATCCAAATTCAGAATAAAGAATGCAGGATGATGAAGGATAAATTAAAAGGAAATGAAAAATGAATGCATTTCATGAATGGATTTGAAAATTTATTTTGGTTTGCCACTAAATTTCCATGATCAAAAGCCCATTTACATGATAATCTGACACGGAAACTGCTTTTTGGTACCTCTATGAACAGTTGATATTGTTCTAAGCATAATAACTGACCTTGATCTGATTACATCATCACCTTTAGTTGCTTCAGACAGGTGCTCAGATTCTGTACTTTTACCTGGCCAAAGTGTATTGTGCATTGTGTGTTCATAAACATTTTATTTTAAACTTTTTCTCCAAAAACATTTTGCCTGATTTGATGCAGAATGTACTGGCATGAAGGGCTTTCAGATTTTACAAAATGGTACCTATCCACTCACTCAGCGATTTCTACCAGTATTAAAATAGTTAAATCCCTACAGCTTCTTCTCAAAACCATTGAAAGGAATTTATCAAATTTGAGAAAAAACATCCTGGCAGGAAGACCTTTCAAGTTTGTACAAATGATGATTCACCTTTAGATATGGCCACTGTTTCTATAAATAGAAAAGCCAGTGTTACTTAAAATAGAAAAACCTTTAAACACCTTTGACAGAACTGCTGTATAGTCATTGATCAGACATGGCAGATCTCATCCTTTAATCTTTGAAATTTATAAAAATAATGCTGAATACTGCCGATCTTCCATAAAATATGACTGTTGTTTTTAAAATTAGAAAAACCTTCAAATTACTTCTTGAAAACTGCATAGCAGAATTTGACCAAATTTGACTGAAATTGTCCTTGCTTAAATTACAAGAGTTTGTATTGTTTTTCATTTTGTTTTTACAATTACCTATAAATGATACACGTACCTAATTAATTGATCCAGAAACAGAACAAATTTAATTAAATACAAAAGCCAAAGGGTGATTTAGTTTGTGATATAAATGGATTAGCCTAACTTGATAAACAGAGGATGTAGCAGATGAATTTGGTTTAAGAGATATTGAAGTCTCTCACTGTTCCACTTTAGCTTGGTGTGTAGGTTTTAAAGACTAACTAACGGAAGAACAGTGGGGATCTTTACTCATGGGAAGAACAGTGGGGATCTTTACTCATCCGAGAAAGGTTTGTAGCATACTGAGAGACAGAAGACGCCATTAAACCCAGGCAATGCATATTAAGGGCACAATTCATTAGAGGTGAGAGGGGGATGGTACACTGAATGGGAAGGAATGGCATGTGCAAACAGACTAGCTCATGTTTAATTTCTCCAGGTTTTATACAAAATCCACTTCTTGTTGCCACTAAATGGATTATTCATAAGTGTCAGTGGCATTTCATTTTCACTACACGTAGACTCCAGATTGCTGTACACTGCATCAAAGTCTGTGGATAAAAAGGTATTGAATATTTTTATCTTAAGTTATTCTATCACACACTCACTGCTGGATGGTGCATGATACTTAACTGAAAGAAATGGGGCATCATTATAGCCATAATTTTACCATCCCCCTCCAACCTGTACTGAATTGTACAGTATCAGTAGCCCTTAACTCCTTACTGTGGCCCATATGAAGACAATCTGATTAAAATCTGATCTCCGCTATCCTTCGCGAAGACCTGATAGTGACCGCTTGGTGGTCATGTTCTGGTGACCTTTGAATATAGCCAGTGGATATGCAGCTTTCAAAAATTTAGAAGTGAATGAAATTGTTCAGCAAACATTGATGCTCTTCAACCATACTGCTCATTCTCCCAAAAGTGAAGGTATAAGACTTGATCTGAATGGCTGATCAAATTATTGATTATGGTAATAACACAGGTCACCAGAACATGACCCTTTAAAGTGGTTGCTCTCAGATGTTCATGTAAGACAGTGATCTGATTTTAAGTGACCTTTGAACTGCCTATTTACCTTTGTGACCACATTCATTTAAAGAAGAAATGGTTAATCTTTGTGAGAATTCGCATGACTCTGACACTTGAACGGCAGTTAGTGAGACATACTTTAGTCTGCTTTATGCTTTATAATGCGACCCTTCATCTGGAGCAGGCATGTGTAAACAATGGCCTGTGGACTTGATCCAGCCCACAACCTGGTTTTATTTGCTTATTTACATATACAATGTGACTTTAAAAATCGCTTATTGCCCAAGCGGATGTTGCACATGCCTGATCTAGAGCAGTCTGATTAAAACATGTAGATATTAGAAAAACAGTAGCCTGATTTGACGCCTTGATTTTATTTTTTAAAACATTTCTGCGTTCTGAATAATGTGCACTTCACATACAGACCTGGTTCATCAGTCATGGTTTAGAAAAATTAAATAGCGGTCATAATGTGTGTTTCTGTAATGCAGTTGTTCACAGTCATGCTAAAACATTTTGCTTAAACGTTTTGGCCTCTGTTCACATTTGGCAGGAGGTCATTCCAACCAGTGCATATATATATATATATATATTAACAAGAAAAATCAATCCATGCAAAATGGTTTTCGTGTTACATGACAGGTGATTATTACTCATAACAGAGGTCACTCAAATCAGGTTTTGATATAGACGGAACTTAGTAAATGCATTCCAGATCAAAGAAAATGAAAGGAAGCTGTTTATGGAAAAAGTGATAAATACTAAATGAGAATGCATTTCTGTGACAGTACGCAAAATATAACAATATGAAAGCCTTAATGCAAACATAAATGGAATGTAAATGAAGCACGAATGAAGTGGAAGCAAATTTCAGACAGGTTGGGGGGTTTGCAGTAAAAAAAAACTGCATATTTAAAAACTGACCCATGAAGGTCACTTAATTTTAATTTATTTATTCTTGTGTTGTCATGGACATGACCCATGTCATATATAAAAATAAAATTAATTATTACCAGTGTGTATTCCCAGACCAAATAACACAATAATTTATGCAAACACATATCATACTAAATATCAGAATGCATGAAATGTATTTTTTGAAATAATTCCTAACTAAGCCAACTATAATTGGGGCATTTCAAAATAATGCTTTTATCTTCATCATCTAGGCACTACTTTATGAAACAGATTTCTGAAGGTGAAATTTGATGGTGGTGTAGAGAGGGTCACTTTTTTGGTTCTCATTTGTATCCTGAAATGTTATGGTTGCTTTAACTCCATCAATAGTTAGATACATCTTTCAATCAGATATTTTCAAAATTATTCCCAGATCTGTGTTGCTACTTTTTTAAAATGGAAAAAAATAGATTTTAGTAATAAAGCTACCCTATATATTCGCTTATAAGACTTGTCCAACTGCAAACTGCACAGACCCAGATCTGCCATTTCACAGTCCGCCAACAGATCTGGGTCTTTTGTTAGGTGAAATCAGTAGAACAAAGAAAATAGATCCTGATCTGCAAGTGCATTATGATATGGTTGTTCATGATCTTTATTGTTTGCAGTTTTACTAGACTTGTATGGGAGTATATACAGTACATCAGTACTTTTTTTGGAGTGCATGTACAGTTAGGAGATATGAGGCAAGTTTCATTCCTCTATTACATAAGTGAAAGGAGAAAAATGGTTTATGAAAAGGTACATGTATATACCATTGATTGATAACCAATTTTTCAAGCAAGTTCTAAGTTTTACTTTCATCACATAATTCTAATCCCAGGTATAACACTTGTCCTACTGTAGATAGGGTCAACCCAGATGTGCCGTCGTATTATACACCAGCATTGCATTTCCCCCTGTGCCATGGGCACACACAAAAGAACAAGTGGGAGGGGCACTTCCCCTTCCCCTCCCCCTCCCCAAGATTTCACCTCTAAACATGTTTTGGCTTAATTCCATAAAACTTAATATCTGACCACTGCCCTCTTCACCCTGCCCCCCCCCCCAGTAATTTAGGGGTACCACTGCCCAGTGTTTATTTTACATGAACTATATTGATTTCAAGCAAACAATATTGGCTCCGATATGGGGATACATCATATGACAGCTTTTATCAGTGTCATTGGGGTGCAGTGTTAAAGTTTTTACGTCTAGCAAAAAAAGAAGTAGGCACGACAAAAAGGGAGTTTCTTGTACTTAGTTTTGATTTCCAACACAGTCTGTGCAGTAGGCAACATTACATCAGGAAACTTTTTGTTTGCAATCACAACATGTATTTTTTTTCTATTTACAAGCAACAAAGAAAGAAAAGTTGTTTGCCACAATTTATCATTCTTAAAAATTTAAAAGTCATCTGGAGAAATTACATATAGTACCCAAGGGATATTTTGAATTCCCCCAACGAAACATATGTGGGGAGTTAGGATTTGGTAAATGTAAATATGAGACTGTGGTTTATGCCAGTGGTCTGCATAATAGTGTTTGTAATGGTCAGTGTTTGTGTGTACAGAAAATGCATCATCATTTTCAACCAGGCCAGGCTATCTGACAAACCTCAAAATCAGCATGATTTCTTGAAAATTTTAAAGATATCTTGTCAAAAATTAAATCGGACTAGAACATTCATATTTTAGGCAATTTCCAATACAGGATTTCTTCATAGAAAGTCAACAGAGTTCTTTTAATATTCCCAAATTTTGAGACTTTTCAATCATGAACATTTGATTGTTGAAAGCATACTCCAACAATTGTTAGTCATAAATAATTCCCATAAATGTTTTATGTGATTTAATTGAATTTCTTTCAAAGATTTCTTTCACTTGGTGTTAGATAGCAGTATTGCTTTCAAAAGAGATCTTGCTAAAGCAAAGGAATATTCTGTAGGAATTTCAGTCTGGTTTTAGGATTCTACTGGAAACATATTCACAACAATATTCTGTGTGAATTTCAGACTGGTTTTAGAATTCTACTGGAAACATACTCAAAACAATATTCTGTATGAATTTCAGACTGGTTTTAGGATTCTACTGGAAACATACTCAAAACAATATTCTGTATGAATTTCAGTCTGGTTTTAGGATTCTACTGGAAACATAGTCAAAACAATATGAATTTCAGACTGGTTTTAGGATTCTACTGGAATCATACTCAAAACAATATTCTGTATGAATTTCAGTCTGGTTTTAGGGATTCTACTAGAAACATGCTTTGTTCAAAGCAATATTCTGCATGAATTCCAGTCTGGCTTTAGGAGTTCATATATTATAGATACATGTCTCATTTATTAGACTGCATCCAAACACAGACTTTCAAAGATTTATACACCAGAATGATCATGTTAGATTTACAAAGTCATTTGATAGACTACATCATTGCTTTTTTGCAACTTTTAATTTAAAAAAAAAACCCTCCTGGGACAATCAGATTTGGTTAGAATGTTTAGGACACACTCTTTTAAAATTGTATCTTAGTTACTACTCTTGAAACTGTGTAACTTCCTTATGAACAAGGTGGAAAATCTATTTTTTTACTGTCTCTGATATGGCTGAGCAAGTTTCAGTCAAACTTGGTAGCAGTGTTTCTTAAGACATGCCTTATCCTTGGTCAAAATTATGTTGGGAATGGCTTGTTCAGGAATGGTTTTACTTAGCAACCAATTGGGAAACATACTTTCAGTTTCTCTACAATGGATGAGCCTAGTTTTAGTCAAAATTGGTGGAAATATTTGTTAAGACAAGCTCTGTCAAGATTATATATGGCATAGCTTTCTTAACAATGGCATGGCTTCCAAAGCAACAAGGTGGAAAACCTATTTTTAGCTTCTCAAAACCTGCTGGGCCAATTTCAACCAAACATATTACTTGGAATGGTTGTTAGGACATGCTCTATCAGAAGAAAAATATGTCAGAGGTATCTCCAAAGGCAGCAGTAGCAACAATATGGAAAATATATTTTCAACCTCTCCAGGAAAGCTGAGCAAATTTGTATCAAGCTTGTTGGGAATGTTTCTTAGGACATGTTCTCAAAATTGTGCTTGGGATGGCATTCCTTGCAGCATTTTTGCTTCCATAGCTACAAGTAGAAAACCAATTTCTTATCTTCAGTGGGTTAGTTAGTTTCAATCAAGCTTGATGGGAATGTTTCTGTTCTGTCAGAATTGTGTTCATTGTGTCTATCTTAGCAATGGTGTGGCTTCCAGTGCAAACATATGGAAAACCTATTTTCAACATCTTCTCTGATCATATTTGGTTTGAATGTTTTCTTACGGCAAATGTAATATCAAAATTTATTCAGGGTGGCTTTGTTAGCAATGGTGTGGCTTCCATATTTGAACTGAGCTGCAAACATACAGATCTAGCTTATCCCCAATCAAAAATTCTACCTTTTACTTGTATATCCCCCCAAAACTATCATCATAGACTTTCTATCCAAAACTGCCTTACCATATCAAACCAGATGTAATTCATGTAGGCTAAGCCATAGCATGAACACCTTTCATATTTGTATAAAAGATGTCAATGCAGCATCTAGTCCAGCATAAGTTACTAAAACTAGAATTACATTCAACATGTAAGATATCACCAGTTTCTATCAGGTACAGCTGTTGCTGGAACTAACCTGACATGGCCATCTTTAAACCCAAAATACTGGCCTTATTATTGCATTTGCCTTTGAGACCCATTGTGTGTCAAGTGAACATTGTGTCCCACTTAGGTCTCTTGTTTTAAAATACTACTGAGATTTTATTTGAGCGAATAACCAATTTATAGAACCTATTCTTGCACAGTAAAAATGGGATCTATGTTTTGATCCTGTTATATTTTTGGCTATTGGAACTTTCCGTTTGGTTGAATTGTGTCCTGTTCTGAGTTATTATTTTTGATTGTCTTTAAATATTTGTATGGTTTGTAATCATATATGTATACCATTGTTGTTATTTGTGCATCAGTTTTCTAACTTGTAATATAATTTGATCATACAGGTTTTGCTTCCTAAATCATGAACCACAGTCTGGGCCATGTTAAAAATAAGCTTCATAAAGCTTGTATGGATAATACTAGATTTAATCACCATGTAATGGTTTACTCCAGTAATATGTACCTGTTTTGTGTACGGTATTAGTACTCTGTATGTTGTATTGTTTTTGTATTACAGTATCTTAAATGCTATAAAAAATTCTTGTACAGTTTTATGTTACTGTATGCTGTATATTTTGTGGGTTTTTTTTAATGTATGACATCTAGGACTAGAATATATGATTACATGTTGATTTTACAAAATAACTACTATTGCTACAGCTACTACCACTACTACTATACATGGAGAAGCCTGGCAGAGTTCCAGACCATGTACTGTAGTAATGGATACTCATGTTATTGACCTCTAGAGTAGTTCACTGCCCATTTGATTTATTACTGGGACAATGTATGTTTAGTACATACTGTATATACTAGCTTATAAACGAGTCCAACTGCAAACTGCACAGACCCAGATCTGCTTTCTCATAATGTACTGGCAGATCAGGGTCTGTGCAGTTTGTTAGGAGTAATCAGTGGAATAAACAACATAGACCATGATCTGTTGGTATATTATGCTATTTTAGATCAGGATCTTTGTTGGTTGCAGTTATAAGTGATGGTAGTACTTTTATTAGCATGCAACCAGACAAGTTTATCACACAGTCATGCCCAGGTCAGTGGAGGAGTCCATTTTGTATCTGCAGATCTTACCTGGTTCCAGTTTCATATTAGGTTCAGTTTACCTACTTGCATAGCAAAGTGCTGGTATCAAAAAAACATGACCTTACCAGGCTGAACAGTTTGGTGTAAATGTGATGTTGTTGTAGTGTTTAATGCCATTTTTCAGCACAGGATAGGCTATACATGGCGGCCAGTCTAAATGGTGGAGGAAGAACCCGGGAAAACTCCGGAAAGAACCACCGTCCCACGAGAAGCTACTGGCAAGCTTTCTCACATACCCACATTGGCCAAATCTGAGACTCAAACCCACGCAGACAGCGGTGAGATGGCAGTGATCCATAACAGTTAGCGCTTTAGACCACTCGGCCACTCGGGGGCCCCGGTATAAATATGTTCTCGTTCATTCTATGCGTCAATTCAAGTGTATAAAAAAATAAAATTTAGAAAGTCACTGTACATATTAACATATGCTGTACAAATGCTTTCCCACACAGTATATTTTCTATGCTACAGTCATACAGTGCCTAACTTGCACATTTGTCTTGGTAAGTATGGGTTGGAAGAGAATATTTTTTAAAAAAAAATAATATTTATCAGAATCATTTAAAAAAAAGAGGGAGAGGGGTTAGGGTATTATCATGTTTGGTTGTATCATGGAAGAAATCTGGTCATCATTGAACTGATAACTGTTATCCCCAAACTAGAAGCGGGGTGTATTATGATACAATCCGTTATCTTCACACTTTAAGAAGGGTATCTTTTGATACAGTCTGTTATATCTTATGATACAATCTGTTATCTCCTGTTAACATACATATAATTATATTGTTATAAAGGATATACAATTTATCAATTTAAAAAAAAATAAAATATTTTATACAATTTTATATACAAAGTATCTAATTTATGAATCCAGTAAGTTTCTTTTATGAGTCTATTCATGTCTCCATTGCACAATATCTATTGGCATAAAAGAAAAATTGAGTAGAGAGTGATTATTGGTATTAAAATGTGTTGAAATATTAGAGGAAAACTGAGGATCTCTATAGTTTTTTATATGAAAGCGATGATTATTCATTCTCTTAGAAACTTGTTGAAGTGTTTGTCCAACATATTGCACATAGTACATTTTTTACAGATTATTAAATAAATCACATCAGTTGATATGCAGTTAGTGTTATAACGTAGAGAAAATACCTCTTTTGTATTAGCGCTACTGAAAGAAGCACTTTCTCTTATGTTTGCACATTGAGAGCACCGGTATCTATTAAATTTAGATGACTAGAATTGTCTTTTTTTATTTTCTGTTTAGTTCTAATTAGAAAATCTTGCAAATTCTTGGGTCTTCTATAAGCAAGAATTGGTTTATTTTTGTAAAGTGATTTTACGATGGTTTTATTTGATAAATTTAGGAGACTCCAATATTTATTATAATTCCTGTATTAGGTAAAGAAGGATTATATTGCATTGTGAAAGGAATTATATTTTTCTCTGTTGTATGATTTACTATGTTTAAAGCTTCATGTTGAATAAGATTACGGGCTTTGTTCAGCGCAGAATCAATGATATGGTGAGGATAACTTCTGTTTTGGAAATAAGTTTTTAAACCATGCAACGAATTTTGTAATTGACAATCATCTGAAATAATGTGTCGGTATCTTTTGGCCTGGCTATATGGTATACCGTTTTTACATGACATGGGATGACATGAAGAATATTCCACATACTGGTGGATATTAGTTTCCTTGACATGAATATTTGTAGAGATAGTGTTATCAATATTTTTAATTACGTTTACATCTAAAAATGAAACATCCGTACTAGATGCAGTATAAGTAAATTTAATCGTCGGATGAAAATGATTTAGGCGATCAGTGAATTTTTCCAGTTCTTTAGTTGAGTGGTTTCAGATCATAAATATGTCATCTAAAAATCTAAACCAAACAGATGGATTAAACTTTTCTTTTTGAAGGAAATCCTTTTCTAATTTACCCATGAAAAGAGAAGCATATGAAGGAGCCATAGGACTACCCATTGCTGTACCAATTATTTGGATGTAATTTGTATTATTAAATTGAAAATAATTGTTTTGCAAGATAAGTTTTATTATTTTACAAATATCTTCACTAGACAGTGTGCTATCATTAGGATTGTTATCAAGAAAATATTTACACGCTTCAATACAATCAGTATGCGGAATGTTGGTATATAGTGATGTTACGTCTAATGATACCAGGATTGAGTAATATCAGATAGCTGTGGAATAGATTTCAACTTTTTAATGAAATCAGTAGTATCTTTAATGCATGACGGAAGTGATTTCATTAAAGGTTGTAAAACACTATCAATAAATTTGGATAGGTTTTCAGTATATGAATTACAACCTGATGTAATGGGTCATCTTGGATAATTTAAAGGTAAATTATGGTCAGGATTTTTATGAGTTTTGGGTAATATGTAGAATTGAGGTGTACGTATGTTAAGAGCGAAAGTATCAAATTCCTCATATATGGAATTTTTAGAGATCTCATTAATGCACGTTGAAATTTTCGATTTAATTTCAATTGACGGGTCTTCTTTAATGTTTGTAGTATTTTTCCTCATTTAATTGACGTTCAACTTCTTTAACATAATCTTCTTGATTCATAATAATAATAGTGTTTGATTTATCAGCCTTTTTAATCACTATACTGTCGTCATTCATTAGATTATATAAAGACTTAATTTCGTGCTTAGATATATTACTATAATATCGCTTTTGATGATTCCCATGTAATATCTCATTTGTGATCGTGTCAGTATAAAAATTTAAATAGGAATCACTAGGTGGTGTAAGGGGCCTCGAGTGGCCGAGTGGTCTAAAGCGCTGTCCGTTACGGATCACTGCCATCTCACCTCTGTCTGCATGGGTTCGAGTCTAAGATTCGGCGAATGTGGATATGTGAGAAAGCTTGCCAGCAGCTTCTCGTGGGTCGGTGGTTCTTTCCGCGGATTTTACGGTTTCTTCCTCCACCATTAATACTGGCCGCCATGTATAGCCTATCGTGTGCTGAAAAATGGCATTAAGCCCCACAACAACAACAACAACAACAACTAGGTGGTGTAAAAGATAATTGTGTTGAAATAACCCATTTTTTTAGACTGAAAAGAATCCAATTTGATGTCTGAATTGTTGTATGCTTTATCATAAAAAAAATTCTTTTAATTTTATGCGTCTAGAAAAGTTAAAAATTTCTTCAGCTAATTTAATTTTATTGTGATATTTCGGTTTGGGACAAAATTTTAGCCCTTTGCCTAGCAATATATAGTCATTATCAGTTAATCTTCTATGTGAGAGGTTTAACACGGTTTCTTTACCTCTCTTAATTTGTTTTCTTCGCTTTTTTTCTTTCTTCCACTCTCTTCTACTTTTGAATCTGTGGAACCTCCTATTCTTTTGTCTTGTGACATCATCTCTATTGGTCCTTGTAGAATCTTGACCAGGTTTGTCAATGTCTTTCTCATGGTCACTGTTTCTGATTCCCCTCCCCCCCCCCAGGTTTTACGGCTTCTGCGTATGTCTTCTTTGTTGTGCCCTGGGGAGTCAAGTTTTTTCGCTGTTGTTCATCATGTTGATTCTTGTTTGAATTTACAAAATTCCTATTTATGTTGACTCTTTGGTTTACTGATGTTTTGGGAGGTGCTATATGTGTATTAATGTTCCTTGCTGTAGTTTCTTTGGGTTTGAATACTTCCTTTCTTGCAGTTGTCGCTTTTCTGCTGCTGCTTTTTTAATTGTTTATGGATTATATGCTGTTCTCCAGTTTTTTCAACTTGTTGACTTTATTCTTCTTTGCTCTTTTGTAAATTGTTCAGGTTTTCATTCTGCTTCAGAAGTATATTATTTTTTGTTGAATCTGTTTTCTGGTATACTTTTTGATCAAAGCTGAAAAGGCTTTGCCCATCTAGTTTCTTCTTCAGTTCATCCCTAACGTTTTCCATCTGTTTTCCTAGGTTTAGTGATTTTTTTTGTTGTTCATCTGCTAATCTCTCGCATATGTTCTGCGAGACTTTATGTAATAAACTGTCAATAGAATTTTGGAATTCTTCATTTCCGCTTCCTATATAAATTTTCAGTTTCAGTTGTAAACCTGATGGTACGATCCCCTCCTCAACACATATGTTCACGAAACTGCTGTGAAGGCTGCTTTTCATTTGTTTCTCAGATAGTTTTAGTGCCTGAAGAAGCATGTATTAAATGCAAAACTAGTTGCACAGAAGTATCAGCATTTGTGTTGTTATTTTTATCCCAATTCCAACTTTTAGATGGATATACTGTGATAGTATGTAATCCCCACACTATAAGCAGGGTGTCGTATGATACAGTCTGTTATCTCCTCACTTTAAGAAGGGCATACTGTGAGACAGTCTGTAATCCCCACACTATATGTTGTTGTTGTTGTCGGGCTTAACGCCATTTTTCAGCACACGATAGGCTATACATGGCGGCCAGTATTAATGGTGGAGGAAGAAACCGGGAAATCCCCGGAAAGAACCACCGACCCACAAGAAGCTACTGGCAAGCTTTCTCACATATCCACATTCGCCGAATCCTAGACTCGAACCCACGCAGACAGAGGTGAGATGGCAGTGATCCGTAACGGAGAGCGCTTTAGACCACTCGGCCACTCGGGGCCCCCTCCCCACACTATAAGCAGGATGTCTTATGATACAGTTTGTTATCTCCTCACTTTAAGACTGTGAGACAGTCTGTAATGCCAACACTCTAAAGCAGCATATATTGTGATAGTCTAACTGTCTGCCACTCATTAATCCTTATCTACTGAGTAGAAGTTCACCAAACTTGGTACAGAGATGACTGAAATGATAACTATCTGCGAGAGACATGTTCTTTTCTGGCCTCAGCTCTGGAGTCAGTTATCAAATATCATATATACAAAAATTGCAGGTTTTTTTAAAATACAGTTTAAAGAATTTTCAACATATTTACCTTAGCAATGGTGTGAATGAATGAATGAATTTTGTATGAATTTGTGTTTATGTTTATTTTGAATGGTTTATGTTTATGTTCTTAAAGTCGCAGCTTTTACATTGTTAGAAATTTTAAATGGCACTATATAGCCAGGACATATTTAGCATGTTGTTAAACACTTTACATTGTAACATCTATCCATCCATCAGAATACAATACAATCCACATATATATATATATATATATATATATATATATATATATATATATATATATATATATATATATATATATATATAAAATGGGTTTTTTGGGTTATGACCCCATGTTCAGGGTTTAGTTGGTGGTGGGGATATGTAACAAAGAGCATGGGGTTTGCCAAGCCACAGTGGTAATTCTGTTTTTGTGGTATAATTAGAGATTTTATTATAACTTTATGATTTTGAGCCCAGCCCCCAAAAGTCATATGACATCTCTTAATCCTTTGGGTCTAGTTAATATCTTCTTTAAAAAAATACCCCACATATACATATTGATGCAATGAAATCAATCAAATTCAAATCATAAAAACATTTAAAAATTAATTGGCAGTTAAGTTGATTTTATAACCGAAATATAAGAATTGACTGGCACATGTAGAAATTGACTGGTGCATGTTAAGTCAATTTCAGAACAAAAATGTTGAAGTGAATTTCAAAATATAAAACTGTAAAAGTGAATTTCAAACATAAAATGTAAAAGTGAATTTCAAAACATAAAATGTAAAAGTGAATTTCAATACATAAGATGTAAAAGTAAAGTTAAGAACATAAATACATAGAACTTGAATGGCAAAAAATATTAAGTTGATTTCAAAACAAAAACATTGACTTTTATTTGTGAAGATACCTAGTCTCATTCTAATATGAAAATAGAGAACTGAAAACCCTTCAAAGCCAACAATTTCATTTGGTCCTGATGAAGTTAGTCTCTGCAATTTTAACTGTATTTGAGCTGTCAATTTTATACAAGCATCCAGGTCATATCAACCAATGATGTAATGTCTCAGATGATAAAGCAAGATGTCATGATTGGATCTTTTATGGAAACTTAAGCAATTCATGTTACTCACAGTTTAAGAAAACAAAAAGTAAAAATGTTATGGATTCAGCAATTGCCATTTTAAACTTATGTTTAGTGAAACCACACAGAATGATATTGTATCTTGTAAGGACATTTATGCTTGATTCACGGCATATATTAAATGCAGATATTATGATGCTGATAAGCCGATTGTGACAGCCGCATTACTAGTTTGTCAGTTACAACTTAAACTAATTAAAAATGCCATTTATATTCTTTTAAAAGTCACGTCCAACTGCAAACAATATTTGCCATGATGTGCAAAATGCTTCAGCAGATCAGGGTCTGTGTTGTTTGTTCTACTGATTTATGTTGTTTGTTCTACTGATCTATGTTGTTTGTTCTACTGATCTATGTTGTTAGTTCTACTGATCTATGTTGTTCATTCTACTGATCTATGTTGTTTGTTCTACTGATCTCTGTTGTTTGTTCTACTGATCTATATTGTTTGTTCTACTGATTGGTCCAAACAAACTGCATTGATCCACATCTGCTGGCACATTATATGATAGCAGATTTGGGTCTGTGTTTACAGTTGGATCCAACCTATTGATGAGTATAGATGGTACATCACACAAGGAAGTTAACACATTGCAGGAAGATTTGGTTGTATAGGCAAAATAATACTGGTATTTTGACTTATAATTTTATCATATACTTTACAGTATGTATTAAACGTCTATAATAGAGAACTTTGCTTGATAGTTTCAGTACAAACATAATCATGCCCTTGTATAACTTTTATTTCAGATCTGTTGATCATGGAAATTGTCTGTCATCCATTAGTTCAAGTTTGTTATCACTTCTTCTTCTAAACTACTTGGAGGATTGCAATGAAACTTTATGTGTGTGTTCATCCCATGGTCTAATTGGTCCTTACTGAAGTTGGTGCCATTTAGATATCATCCAGTATGGCTACCATAGTGGCGATCTTAAAATTCTTGTTGTCACTACTCTGAAATGCATGCTCATATAAACATTGGGTTTCAATGAAAAGACTTCTTACAGTGTCTGCTTGATCTTAGATGAAAATGAGGCCAATTGATGTCCCAATATGGCCACCACAGAGGCCATCTTGAAAATCTGATTGGTATTTCTTACTGGATGGTCCTATCAAATGGGGTGATCACTAAATGACTCCTTAGGAAGTCGAGTTGGTTCTAAATGAAAATGAGGCCCATTTGATGCCCTGTATAGCTGCCACAGATTTGGTATATAGCTCCTGTATGCATTTATATCTATCCAGGTAAATAGGTGTCCACATTATCAAAGCTTATGGATATTTGAGCCATAACCAGCTTCTCCAAAGATAAGGAGCAGAAGCAGGCTTTTTACTTATAGATAAAATAGAACAATAAAGATAAGATAAATTTTTGAAATGAAACTGTTCCCTTATGAGAGAGATAGAGCATATTGTTTTCAAAAAATTATTTTACAATGTATCCTGCAGTAGTTTGGTTTTTGGGGATCTTTTCATATATGTTATAGTATAAGCAAGCAATTTGTTTTCAGCATGGTCACGTTGAGACATGAATAACAGATGTGACATTTACTGAATTTAATACACATACATGTGCCAGTTAAGTAATAAAATTTCTATAGAATTTTCTTCTTGTTTCAGCCCTTTGTTTGTGACCTGGAAGACAGGTCGGGATCGACGTCTGAGGGGATGTATTGGAACATTCTCGGCAACAAATCTGCACAGTGGTCTCAGGGAATATGCAGTAACTAGGTGAGGTACTTGGGCATGTTATATAATTAAAAAGTATGACTATCGTACATAAAAGAGGTGTTTTTGCTGCATCATTCCTGAAATACTGACCAATTAAAAAGCTCAACAATTGAGCATTAACCAGTCGCAAAAGCTGTTAGTTAGCATATGCAACTTTAATCCTTCTCAGTCAGACTTGGGCGTGTTAGTGTATTCAACTTGTACACTTCTTTTTGATCTTTCTAGCTGTTTGTATAGCTCATCCTCCTAATGTTTGTTTCCACAGATTTCTTGTAGGCAGCTTTATCATTGATGAAGCCTTGAAGAAGCTTGATTTTCAGTGTACATCATTTACAGGAATTATAGTCTATAATCACCTTTGGTTTCAACCACCTTTGGTTTCAACCACACCTTTAACTTGCAGCATATTTTGATTAAACCTTAAGCAGGTTCATTTATAGCATTGCAGGACGTTTGCTTGTCCACCTTACTTTGGTTTCCACAGCATGCATTTATCAAGAATTGTTGAGACTTAAGCCAAATTTGAAATGCAACTTCATTTTGATGAGACTTTGATAATTTTAAGTTTCAGTGTTACAGAACATAATTTATTTGAATTTATTCCATATTATTTGTTCTTGTAAATTTGGTTTCCACAGCATGTAGCTTGATATTAGTGACCCATTGAGTAAGTTAGATTTCAGGTTTTCCAGCCAACATTTACAGGAGTTATGGTCCCTGATTACCAAGTTTCCTAACTTTGATTTTCAAACATTTCTTAGGATTGTTCCATATCTTAGGAGTGTTCCATTTTGTAGGAGTGTTCCATTTTGTAGGATTGTTCCATTTTAACTAAATACAATTACATTGATTTAGGCCTTGAATGAGTTTGATTTTCAGCAGTCTGTGGTATCATTCACAGGAGTTGTGAATCGTGATTAAACTTGTGTTTCTGCAGTTTATATTTACTTAGTATTGTTTGATTTTAACCAGATTTTGTCTGCAGTTTTATAATTGATTAGACCCTAGATAAGTTTAATTTTCTGACATCTGGTTCCCATGATATTAATTATCCCATTATGTATCGTTAATTATGGGTGTGACTGCCCATTTTGTCAACTTTGTTTTTTGCACTGAATCCTCAAGGAATTTGAGTAAATTTTGTGTGCTTCATAAAATTTTTGAACTTGTGTATGAATTTGCTGACATTTCACATTAATATTTCATAGTGTTCTAGCCCATTATTTTTCATTTCATAGAGTTATGGCCCATCATTGTTGGATGCACCCTCCTTTTGTTGTCTCCATCCATTGTTTATAGCTCAAGTTTTCTTGGTTGGTATGGGTCCTTGGTGGTATGGGTGCTTGAGTTTTATTGTATGCTGGAATATTGTATATCCTTTTAAGTTGTTCTTGTTAAGGACATTGTATTGAATAACATGGGGTATACAGGCAGATAATACGTAACCCTTCTTTCTCTGAAATTTATTTTCCAAACTGATTTAAGATTGATTTACATACATTTCTGCATGTTTCTTTCTTAAGAAATTGTATTCCTGACATCATTTATTCAACCTCAAAAATATATTTGATCTAGTCAGTGTCTTCCGTCTGCAGTGAATCTGCAGTCAGTAGCACAAGCCCCTAACTTTTCAGTCACCATGCTTGAAAGTAACTGCCATTAGACAAAATTAATCATTTCGTGATTAATGCCAACAAAGCAGAGATAATGTGCTTGCTTTACACTTCTGCAGCCTTGTGTTCTGCTCCAGGCTTAAGCCTGTACAGGTGTAATGATCACACATCCGAGATCTTTAGTGAATTGTTGGGTTTCTTTCGCCATAAGAGAGCTGTCGAGAGTACATCTGTAAAGCTAGAAGAACTTGTTTTGCAGTCAACGTCAGAGTTTTAGATTATAACTTAAACCTGCTTACGTCAGTGGAATGCAATTATACTTTGCCCACAATTGATTCTGGAAGCAGTAAACAGGTCTCGAAATTGAAGGTCAAGGTTATTGGGGCAAGTATTTGTCATGAATGATATTATTTGGTTATATTTTTTTAATGCTCCCACATCTTGCAGTGGGCATCTAGATTTGCTCCTGTCTGACTGTTTGCCCAGCCATCAGTTCAGGGAATCTCCTTACCAAGATTATGCAGAAACTACTAAACATAGACAAATTATATATTGCAGGCATGTCTTTATATCTAGTTTTTATGTATATGTAGATGAACCTGAGAATATGTTTAGGCCAGTAAAGCTATTTTTCAATTCTTTATGCATTTGTAAAACCTTTTTGGACTTCTTTCTAAAACTGAAACTATTTTATCATGATTAAATAAAAACATGCAAGATTGGCAATGAAGTTTGGTAGGCATATTTTTCACATGGCTATTAAGGGAAACAACTCTTGCAAGCGTTTCCTTTGTAGATTACCTAAACAGATTATTATGCAGTTTTCTTCCTCAGGTTTTCAATATTTGGAAATCTTTGATCTGTAGCAGAGGCATGTGTGCTTTATAGACATGAATATTGTTAATCTTAATCTGTTTCTCCTCATGCTCTTTCGCCAGACATCTGTGGATAATATGCACAAAACTTTCTTTGTCTTTGAAATGGCAGACTTTTATTATGGTACAAGTTTTTGTCTTGAGAAGAAGTTTAATTAGCATCAGTTGATACTGTTCACAAGATTTAAACCAAGCCAGATTATGCCTTTTTCAGATATGAAAATTGTTCTAAAAATCTTCAATTCTGAAATAACAGTTCTCAGACTGGCTGTTTGTGCATTAAAATTAATCAAAGGAACTGCTAGTAAGAGTTATTTCCCTAGCTTTTTCGTTTTTGCTACAAAGTATGACTGACACAATACTCTGTAACACATTCATTTGAAAACAGATGGCAAGTTTTTCTTGTTATAGTACAGTGGAACCGGTCAAAAATGATCAGATGTAGAAACCAAAAAGGCAGTCTTTGATGACAGGCAGTTCTTTAATGCAGGCCCATTCTTAACTGTGAATCTCATATTGCCCCATTTTATTTGCAGTGCCATGAAGGACAGCCGCTTTAGTCCAATCACAAAGGATGAATTTCCACGCCTTCATTGCTCAGTCTCCATCCTTACTCATTTTGAAGAAGCAAATGATTATCTGGATTGGGAAGTAAGAGATATCTCCCTTGCCTCATGTTTATTAAACTGCACTTCGTATTGCCTATATTCTTTCACTGTTGTATTGTAGCCATTATTGACATACTAATCAAACTGGCAATTGATGATTGAAAAAAGACAACAGCGGAAACTTTTATTCTTTGCAGCAAGACTTGACCAATGTTTTTGCTGGCTTAAACCAATATAGGGTCCACATTTAGAAGGAGGGCATAGCACAGTTACTTGTTTTTATTTTTTTAGTAAGCTGCATTACAGGGATCACAAGTTGATGCTTATTTGAGCTAGTTCATTACATGAGGCAACTATTGATTAAAAAAATTAGGAAAACTCCATCTGTTGTCCATCAGAAATTGCTATTTTAAACTTTTTCTCAAAAATTGTGTGTCCTATTCAACCAAACTTGGCACAGAACATTGTTGTATAAAGGCCTTTGGCATTTACACAAATGACGCCTTTCTGACACCAAATATGGCTGCAGTTACTAAAAATAGAAAAACTGTTAAACAACTTATTTTGAAGAAAAAAAGAAAATTGAACACAGTTCGACCAAATTTGACAAAAATCATCCAGGCATAGAGGACTCTCAGACTTGTAAAAATGATGCCAGTCTGTCATCAAATATGATGGTCATTACTAAAAATAAGAAAACCTTTAAGTTACTTATTCTGGAAAACAGCATAACAGAATTTGGACGAATTTGATAGAAAGAATACTAGCATAAAGGGATTTCAGATTTATATAAAAAGGTGCAATCTGCCATCAGAGATGGCCACCATTGCTAAAATTAGAAGAAAAAAATCTTTAAATACTATTTTTCACAAAAAACAGGACCAAATTTGACCAAACTTGACAGCATCCCAGTACAGAAGGCTTTTAAAAATTTTTTGACAAGCAGTGCCAATCCACCATCAAATATGGCCATTCTTATTAAAATAGAACAACATTTAAACAACTTCTTTGCAAAACTGCTAAACAGAATTTTATGAAACATTGTAGAATGTATTCTTTCATAAAGGATGTTCAGATTCTACAAATGATGCCAATCTGGTACCAAATGTGGATATTATTTCTAAAAATAGAAACAAGAATATTTATATCAAATTTGACAGAAAGCATTCTGATATTAAAGGCTGTCGATTTGCAATCAAATATGGCTGCCATTACTGAAAATGAAAAATTCTTTAAATGACCTGTAAAACACCTTTCTTCATAAGTTGTCCAAATTTTACTGAATGCATAAATGACTTTTAAATGTGTCAGTGATGACAATCTCCCATCAAATATGGCTTCTGTTACTAAAAATAGTAAAGTGTTTAACAACTTCTCATTACTGTTTAGTTGAATTTGACCAAATTTGACAGAAAGTTACATAACCTGAATGCCTTCAGATTTATACAAATTATACCATTCTGGCATCAAATATGGCTGACATTACTAAAAGTCAAAAAACATTTACAGTGCTTTATCTGTAAAAGAAATGTTGAACAGAATTTGACCAACTTGAACACAAAGCATCTAATATAGGGGCCTTTCAATAGCAGACAAATGATGTTGTGTGATCAAATATAGGTAAAGATGCCAAAACTTGAAAAAAACTTGAAATGGTTGTTTTCATAATATATGCAGTTAACAGCATTGGAGAAATTTGACCAGAAAGCTTCCTGCTGTCTCAGATTTCTTGGGCATTTGGCTATTAGGTTGCTGTCAGCCAGGTGAGCAGTGTCAGGGCTGTTTGGGGCTCTTGCTTTATTTGTTTCCAACATGGTTTAATTTACATAATTTAATGAATGCCTTTATGTTGCCATTGCCATTCCTTTTGTAAATTCTGGAAAACTTTTTGTCAGAAAAATATGGTGTTAACAAGTCTTGTAGCAGGCCAGCAGCTTTTAAATGGTGCTGATTCTGTTGGCCAATAAATAATCAGTGAACACTGATGAACAGTATTAAAAAGATGGACCAGTTTAATAGGTTATTATCAGTCAAGGATTAAATCATCAATTAATGACAGCTATAGAGCGATTGCTTTATAATAAGGTACCTTATAGTGAGGGGTAAATCTAATATTCAGATTACATTGAAATTGCAGGCAATTTTGGTCAGTCTTTAGTTATACGCTGATAATGTAACGGTACTAAGAAGAATTTTCTATCTTTCCACACCACCACTGTTATGGTGTAGGTTGGAATGCACGGCATCCGGATAGAGTTCATCAATGAGAAGGGACATAAGAAGACGGCCACATACCTACCAGAGGTGGCAGTAGAGCAAGGTATAGACTTGTGTTTTTGACAACGATGATGTGATGATGATGATGTTGGTAACAAAATAATGACAATGGTTGTGTTGATAATGATAGTGACTGTGATGATAACAAGAAAAACAACAACAATAACGATAATAATAATTATTATGGAGTGAAACATGCCTTTAAAGGATGGTCAGTGGACCAGATAATTTTGTCATTTTGCGGACAGTTATCCTTCATTTGCATGTGAAATATATAAGCAAATTTAAGAAAAAGGGATTTAAATTTTGTTGTTTATATACATTTATCTTTTATTTGGAGATGTTGGATAATAATAATGATGCCATTACACCACACACACACACACACACACACACACACACACAAATGCATACACACACATACATACATACATACATACATACATACACACATGCATGCATGCATACATATGTATACATATACATACATACATACATACATATATATATATATATATATTCTCACATACATACATAGATTTATTCACACACATATACATACATACAGACAGACATATGATGACAGTGAAAACAAGAACAACAATAATAATAATAATGATTATAAATACAGCAAGACAATCAATATCTTTACATGGAAACTTTGTTTATATAGGTACACTTGTGACAATGTCCCAAGGGTATCTGTCTTTGATCAGTGCACTTTCACTGACCAACATTCTGCAGTTGGAGGAAGATCTTTCAGAAATCAAGCAGTCAAGGAACTTGATGGTTCTGTGACCAGTTTTTGCATTCTTCAGGATTTGATTTTGTGTAAAACCCAATGTATGGCATGCAAAAGCAGTGAACAGAAGCAAAATTCCACGGAAAGGTGTAATGTTAATGTATGTACCCTACAGGACCTGCAATTCGATGGCCATATTTACCTTTCATTGCATTCCAGACCACAACCCTACAAGATATAAGTAGTATTCAATCCCTGGAAGGGAATCTTGACCCCTGACATTTCTCTGCAATTGATTTTGAATTGAATAGCCTTAAAGAATTACTCTGCTAAGTTGCCAGCTGACTCGAAAGTGCATGACAGTCAAGAATGGATGGAATGGTCAGACCATGTGGCCATAAACAGACTGTCTAGATGTGCGTGTTACAGTGAAAGAGCATTTAATTGGTTTTTCAACCCGAGGACCAAGTCAATTTAGCAAGTACAATTTGCAACATTTGTTTAAAATTTTATATCCTGCGATCTGTTACCTACAGATTGAAGAAATAATTACTTTAAACAGGTGTTTTGTTATTTATTATGTGTATTTACAGCTGTATTATTATTATGTAGAATTATTATTATGTTGTTATGTTGAATTTGTATTTATATAAGATATACATCTGTTTAACAAGACATGTAGATGGTAATAAGTAAAAATATTATTTTTCACTAATGTTGTATCCTACCTTATGTTGATATAGACCACTTTATTCATTTTGAAACAAAAAAAATGTACTGTATAAAAATTGTAATTTCAAATACACAGATTCCACCAGCTGATTTCAAATATCATATAATCAGCATATTTTTTTATGTACTTGGCAAAATATGTGAAATAAATTAAAAATCAATATTGTAGCCACCCACATACTGATTATATCGCAGGTGTTATGGTGTCATATTGAATTCACATATATTACTCATGCAAGTCTTCTGAAGTTAAACCTCGACTCGAGTGCATACCTGTCAGTCTCTACTGAAATTGAACACATTCTCGTTGAGTGTATCAACTTTAACCCTGTCAGGCAGGTATTAACAAGTTTTTTGATGATATTCCACCAGAAAAAATCTTGAACTTTTTAAAGAAAAGTGGCTTGTATAAAAAAATTTGATCTTATTGTGCAGTGATTTATTTTACAAAGAATTTTAAAATTTTTACCTTTTATCGTTCACTGCTCCAATTGCCTAAGTGATTAGAGCATCTGCCTCGGATGCGGGAGGTCACGGGTTTGAACCCTGGCCAAGTCATACCAAAGAGTTTTAACAATGGTACTGACAGCTGCCTTGCTTGGCGCTCAGCATTAAGGACTGTTCAGCCTGGTGTTAGGATAATGTAACTGGGTGGGACATGATGCTACATGTCTGTGGCATGATGCCCTAGTGCTGCACATCACTATAAACTGCTTACTGCAGACATCATAGTGATGTGACTGAAAAATAGTTAATGCTATGTTAAAAATCCAAATCACACACACACCTTTTATCTTTCTAAATTTTTAATTTTATGAAGATTTTTTTTATCGTCCTAAAGTTTTACAGCTTTTACCTTTATGATTTAGGAACTTGACTTTTTACCAGCTGTATATAGTCAGGGTTGTGCTGATGTGTCATTAAATTCTCTACATAATTATACTTCAGTTACCCAGAAAAAAACTTGGAAAACATAAAGTACACAGATGTATACTTTGCAAATGAGAAGATCAAAAAATTTTATACTCTCATTATTTATTTTTGTTTCTTTCTGTGTATTTACTGTGATGGACGTTGTCCACCTGTCTGTCTGTTCTGTTTTTAGTCTGATTTAAAAAAGTGTGATATGATTTGGTCCATAGTCATACATGGTTAAGTAGTTCAAGACATAACACAGATTTTTCAACAGACCAGCAGGGCAAGCTCTCATGTAAATCAGTTGTCCTTGCAGAAAATCAACTGGCCATCCCAATCAGATTTAACAATGACTCTGGAAAATTTGACTGGCTGTGTGTCGATGCAGTTGCCAGTCTTAGTCGATCCTCCTCTAAACCCACTGACCATGGACTGGTGACCTAGTGGTTAAATTGACCCCAGAATAAGGGTCATAATTCACATTTTCATAAGTAAGATGGACTCTTGCTGTAATCATAATCTTTTAAAATGTTTAATGGAGGTTGATCATATATTTTATGATGTTTGATGCCACCAAAGGCATTGAGGCCATGATGCTGCTCTTTTTGTGTGGCTCCAATTTAAAAAAGTGCAGATAATGTAAATAAATTTTTTAGAGAGCATAAATTTGTACAGAAAACTTGATTTTTGTATATAAAAAAAAAGTTCTGCTCACAAAATTTGGTGATGAACATATATGATAAGAATGCCATGTAATAATGATGATAATAGAAAAAGCAAGGGAAATAACTCTTACTAGCTTTTCCTCTGGTTGTTACTATAAAGAAACAAGACTGATGTTCAGTGTTAAGTTTGAACATGCATCAGTTTCAACAGCAATTCATGTTATGTGTGATTTGATAATTCCTCAAGGGACAAAACTTTTTGCAAACATCTGTCACACACACACACACATATATATATATATATATCACTCAGGTAAAACAACTAGAAAAAGCTCTTTTTGATTCCATCTGTAATTTGCTTAAATTTTAAATCAAAGATTTGCTCAGATTTACTCTAAAATATTGTTATTTGTGATGGTTATCGTCTTGTTTTTGTTTCCAGGATGGGACAGAATTCAGACTATAGATTCCTTGCTGCGAAAAGGCGGATTGAAGGGTCACATCACCAATGAGGTGCGCCGAAGTATACGACTGACTCGCTATCGTAGTGAAAAAATTACTATTAGTTACAGTGACTACGTAGGTTCAAAACAGAATGGACATGTATGATGGTGGTGAAACAGCTCTCTGGCAGGACAACAGCCACCATATCCTCACCCACTTTTGCACATGCTCTTTGATCATCATCACCTTGGTAGCTTAGCATTTGGTGTGCCTATGTTTGTTTGTGTATTGATAAAAAGAAAATATGTATTGATGTTTTAAAATACAGGATAGTGAAATGTGTTTTGCTATAAGAGGAGTCAACTTATGAAAATGAAAATGTCTTTCTAAGTCCCTTTTGAAGTGAAGTGTAAGAAAAGTTGCATTTAAAACCATATATTTTAAAACATTTACAGTATTTTTTAAATGGAATGAACTTAGAATTGATGGCTTTGTAATCTCATTTGTAAAGTATTTTGACAATACAGTATGTCATTGTTATTGTACTTATTTTAAGATGGCTTTTTCTCGAGTAATTCATGTGTTATATTTGCTCACATATAAATTGGATCCAATTGCAAACAACATAGATTCTTATCTGCTGTTGTATAATGCACCAGCAGATCAGGGTCTGTGTTGTTTGTTCTGCTGAGCACTTCTTACAAACTGCATAACCCAGATCTGCATGACTATTATGCGATGGCAGATCCAGGTCTATGCAGTTTGCAGTTGGATCCAACTTGTATATGAGTAAACATGGTACCACGAGGCTGGAAAGTCACAAGTTTCTGAATAGTTTGATTGAATCTGCCATAGATCTGTACAAACATACATGCTTGGTGTTTGGATTTGAATATCCAGAAAATAAATTCATAACATTTATACAATAACAATAATAATAAAAAAATGATGAGAGTACTAAATAACTGCTAGGGCAGCAGCACATAATTCATCCCTTTCTATAATGCCGTGACCCATGTTATAAGTGAGGAACTTTTTACTGAGAATATCCAAACAAGGTTGTGCCATCATGTTTCCAGTTGTACACAGAAATTCAATAAATGTGAAATATAATCATAAGAAACTGTAGGATTTGGTCAGAGAGCCGAAGGTTAAGATCAAGTAATACAAATTAGGCAGCAAATATAAACAAATTTTAGCAAATGATACAACATCCATCATCACACCCACATTTTATGTGGAATGTAGTTATATTGAGTGGCGATATAGTAAAGGAACACTGTAGCAAACTTTGTGTGAGTGCGAAACTTAACTTGATAACAGCATTTATGCCTGTAAATGTGAAAAGCTGCAAGATTTGAATTTGGATTTGAATCTTTAGAAACACTATGCCATGCCTTTGAAAACAAAGTCTGCCAAGGCAACAATAGTAAATTTCATTATAGAAAATTAGCACAAACCTAACTTGTTTTATGTTAGAGCCAACAGAAATGCCAGTAAAGTAAATTTTGTTTTGCTTGTTAGACAAAAGGTGAACATAATTCTGAATTTGAAATGATCAGTTTCAATTATTTTTAAAAATTAATTTAGCCTAAAGTTTTATGCTGAAAGCCTTTTTATACTTTTCTAAAGGGGAACAATAGCTCCTGTTTTATGGGTCTATATACAGACTGGCCCGTCACAATAATACTGATCAGGGGAGTTCATCACAATAGTGCTTTTTAGGGGAGTCCACTAAAATAATGCTTTTCAGGGGAGTCCACTACAGTAATGCTTTTCAGTGGAGTCCACTACAATAATGCATTTCATGGGAGCCATGAAATAGTCTTGAGCTATAAGCAAGTTTGCCTTGTACTGGCTTACCTTACAAGCAGAAATAAAAGTTCATTCATAATGATGGGTACTGCAATCATGATGGTGTTATAACTGGGACCATGTTATAATGAGATGCCTTGTAATGAAGAAAGAGCAAGTGTTAAATGGGTTTGAAGTTGCACCTATTGGCTTTTTGGACTTTTAAAGTCAGTAGTAGTACAGATTTTGTATTTGTATTTCATGATTTATTAATGGTTTTAATGTCTTGGTTCGAGACCTCATGGACATGACTTGGGGAGTAAATCCGTTATTGTTCTAACATCAAATACAAGTCTCTTATTTACATCCCAGTCTCTTTTTGTTTTCAAATTTTTAAAATGGCAGAATTTATGAACAAAAAATAATGAAAAACTTGTATTTCCTATTTCATTATCAAAGAAAATGTTGTTTGACAAGGAAGTCAATGAATTTTCGTTTTCTGGCTTTAAAAGTAAGATTAATAGAATAGAATCAATCTTATTGTGTGATGTGAGTTTCAAGGGTCATAAGTCCTTGTTCCTGCCCTCAAATTCTGATCCTGATGGCAGAAATTCCCTCTTCCATATCAGTGCATATGACAGATTATTTTTTTGGTCATTTTTCACTAGGAAATAGTGTTGGAAAAACAAAGATGACATATACGGCATGGATATGGCTTTTAAAATACAGAGTATTTTCAATAAGATTTTACATCATTAGAAACAACATGAAAAGTTAAGTTTACAACAAAGAATTTGGTGCAAACAAAGATTACTGTTTAAGGGCCATCAAATTAGTCATGTCAGTACAAAAGCCAGAAAGAAACATTGCAGATATTCATAATATTGTAAGTACGATGGCATTATCTTCAGTGTCACCAAGTACATGTGTGGAATGGGTGTAGCTTTGTCACATGGGCAAGCATTGTCACTCGTATATAGGAATGAGAGACAATGAAATACATTTTGTTGTATATCAAATGAATGTGAATAAAGTGGCATTATGAATGCTAAGTTCATGTCTCAGGGAATTACCTTTATATCATTATATCCAGAACTACATCCCAGTGAGACCAGTGATCTCAAAATTATACATTTTTAGGCTGAGAAAAAAAATGTTTCATGATGTCATTTGTCTCAGCCATGTCAGTATTGATTAAAATCTGGAGTGGAAAATCTAAAAGGGTGGATCATTGTGAGATACAATTGTATGCCTTTGAGAGAGATAATTTTTTTCATCTTGGTTTCTGTTTCCATTTACCAGAATCATATTGTGAGATTATAATCTCATAGTTTTAAAATAATAGAGACTTAAGTTTCAGGATCTTGTGTTAAGCCTAGCATTCTTTGCTAATATATCATACATATTATAAATTTTATTACAGCTTTACTAATAAGATGTGGAGATCAATCATCTCACATGAGATCAATTATTTTTATGTTTTGATCATTTGTCTCATATTGAGATCCCACATTGAACATTAATAGATTTATAATAATTTGTCAAGACCTAATTTTTTCTTGAGTATTAGATGAGTCTCAAGCTGTGATAAACTATTTGGAGATAAGGAAACAGTCTTGAGAACACTGATAAGCTGAGACATTTTTATCTCATACAAAGGATCATTCTTGTCATGATGTAATTTAAAATAAAGAATCAATGTGATGTTATCCAAGATACCATCTAATGTGTGATGTACAAAAACCCATATTGTATGGGTAAGTGAAATTCATTGTTAAGATCCGGTGTTTTCATTAGAGGTGCATTTTAACAGTTGGACCAATGAACCTGTTCTTAGAGTTCATGATGCAAAATATGTTTTTGTTGATGAGTGAACAGCTTTGATCAAACCAGAAGGAAAATGTTCACAAATTTGTTTTGAATTGAAACTTTTCTTTTTAATTTCTAACAGAAAAGAATGTTTTTAACTGCATTTATTTAATGGTTAAATGTCAAAATGCCAACATACGGTGTGCTTATACAAGGGACTGCAACTTATCTGACGTCTTGTCACAATTTCATAAGCGAGAGAAAGGGATACCATATACTCACTTACAGGTCCAGTCTAACTGCAACAGCATAGACCCTGATCTGTTTTTGCATAGTGTTCCAGCAGGCTGGGGTCTGTGTTGTTTTTTTTAATTGATTACACGTAACAAACTGCAGAGACAAAGATGTACAGGCACGTTATACAGTGGTTGAGCTGGGTCCATGCTGCTTGCATTTGGGCTCTACATGTAAACAAGTATACATGGTAGTTGTTTACAGTTTGGTTGGAACAATGACATTAAATGACACAACCAGTCTGCGGGAATGGTCAGCCAGTGATTAATGAGAAATGTGTTAATGATCAGATCATTGCCAATATACAGACCAGTTTTTGTGTGTAGCAGATGAAATGTGATTGCATAGTATCGACTTTTCTTTTTGTTGCATGTAAAATTGGACACTTTTTGTGGTAACTTATCCTGAAAGGAGAAAGTTAATAGCAGCATAAGATATATGATAATGCAGCAATCAAAGGTGCATGAAACATGCAAGATTAAGTATATAGCTCAGGATGTAGTTTTTTTCTTATCACAGTTTTTCTATAGTATAGTTGTAGTTTAAAGTTGTTGATGCAACTTGTAGATTTTTATGTAGATGATTTTATATAGACTAATTCACATGTTGTCAAACTGTTCTCTTCTGATATTGTGTTATTATGCAATGTTGTCATTAATTTTGTTAATCGTATCTAACAGCAGTAGTTTCTTATTACTCAAATCATGGAAAAATTAGCATGGATCCCAATGAAACTCATTTTTCAAAACAAAATAGTAAAAGAAAATTATTAAAGGAAAAAGGTCTAGAAGGCTGAGAGTCTCTCATATTCTTTTTTGATTAATGAGTGTTGCAAATTTCAACAAAATTTTTTTTCCTTGCATAAAGTTCTCTCTCTCAGGGGAGACAATTTCAAAATAGTTGGGTGATTTGACTAGGGAAGTAACTGGTAAAGTCTGACAAAAATTAGCTGGCAGAATACTAGGCAGTCTTGCAAGATGTTTATTTGTATGGTCATGTCATGATTATCATTTCATTTGCTTGTTCAGTCACTTAACTACACATGCAACATTAACAATGCGGAGAAAAACAACAAAACCCATGAAAATCATCCTTCACATTGGGTGCTCAAAAACGAGGAATAGAGGAAGGGACCATGTTCATTTGTAAAATCTATGCAATGCTCACCTTGTATGCCATCAGTCCATCTGTTTTCATTGCTTGTTTGCTTGCCTACTGATAATTGTAATTTGAGCTGAAATCATAATTTAGAAATACTATTGCAAGTGGGTCTTTCATGACATTTTCATGCATGTGAAGGAGTATATATTATACAAAATAAATAAGCTCCCTGTAGCTTCCTGTGGGTTGGTGGTTATTACAGGGGTTCTCCTTGGGTTCTTGCTCCACCAGTTATACTGGCCAATATGTATAGCCTATCATGTGCTGATAAATGGTGTCCAACCCAAAACAACAACAACAAAATAGATAATTTCTAAAATGTGCTATCTGTTCCTAAAAATTTACAGTTAAAAATTAGATGTTTGAAAGCTAACTATTAGAAAGTTTAGAGTCATGTTGTCTTTAATTTTGAATTTCTGAGATTTCAGTACATTTTATTGAACATTATAAAAGATTCTCTAGATAAAGCTTTCAAATTAAAAGCATTTGATCTGAATTGAAGAGAATCATATAGTCCCATACAAAGAAATTTGTTGATTCAGCTATCCTGTTTTGTTTTTTTGTTCAATTAGCCTTGAACTTGGTTGCGTCAGAAATTTGTCGATCATGATGTTGAAGATGTTCATAGCTTAAGTTTAAGCTCATTCACTACAGTTATTTTCAATGCTGGTTCCATCTTTGTCTCCTGGGGCAAATACCAGTTTGTAATTTTTGCATTTTACCGATCTGTAATGTGTTCAGCAAAGACAATGTATGCTGTATTGCCTTCCACTGATTAACAGAACCTACTACAGTGAACAGTGATTTACTGCAGACAAGCATTACCTTTTGTAAACACATCACAGTATTAGTAGGTGACTTACAGTCATTCCCGTGGCTTACAAATGCAATAGTCAGTTTGGAAATGCAAGTAAGACCTTCTCCGAAACGTAAAAGACACTTTAATTCACATTCCTGCACATAGAAGAAGGGAAGTAATTGTACTCTCCTTGGTCAGATTATTCAGTATCAGATAAAAGTTTGTCCTTTTAAAGAGTGGTGCCAAGTTGTTACTTTTAATATGGACTATATTTGGCCGAAACATAGTGAATGGATATAGGGCAACAGTCAGATACTTTGATTGCATAATGGTTTGTTTAGAGTAAATTACTGTTGGCTGTATTCTGCATTCAGCTGCATGTTACATGGCACTGCAGATAAAAATGCAAATGTGTATCATTGCTAAGGATGTTACAATGCATTGATTACTGTCTCAGTCAAATGCATTGCAATTGGTTACCATCTGAATAAGATGCAAAAATTGCAAATTTTAACATAAACCTATTTTGTCTCTCATTATGATGCAATGAGAAAAAGAGTCATTTGTCTTGCTCTCTATATGATTCCTTGGAAGGTACATATCACAAACATTAAAGTTGGGAATGAGGTAATAATCAGAACTGTCACAGCAGTGTGCAGCCATGGTTGTGCAATACAATCATATTATGTAGTGCTAGGCATTCAGTGTAAATGAGCTAAATTTTATTTTTATGTGAAAGTCAAAATAAAGGCATGAAAAATGTCTATATTTTGATAGTTAAGTACCTGGTTTGAGTGTTGGAATTTTAAATCTAAAACAGGTATTTGTCTAATAAAATTGAAACCTCTTTTCATGTCATTATTTTTTAACTGTTATTTAGTCTATGACATGCATCTGTAGAGCTGCTTATTAACAATGCTTATTTAAATCTAGTCATTGTTATATGAACCCTTATTCCATCGAGGGCCAATTCCATCAAGTAGACCTCAGTACTAGACATCACTATAAACTGCCACACTGCAGACATTGTAGTGATAATGACTGAAATTTTTTTAAAGCTACATTAAAAATCCAAATCACATCACATCACATCCATCAAGTAGCCAAGAGAAGTGACAATGGAGCCAAGATAGTTATATGTACACATCATTGTAGGCATTTTCATAATATTTAAGGGCTATTTCATGTAGCAGCTACAAATTGCAGTGACTCAGAATTTAGCATTACAGAATTGCAAGCATAGGTCCTGGATTCAAATCCTGCCCAGATCAGGCTCTCTTGGCTGCTATGATGTGTATCTGGGCAATACACTTTACTCCCATTGCCTAGACACTATAGCCTTTCATGTGTTGATGGGTATCTGGGCAAGGCACTTGACTCATTGCCTAGACACTCTATGGCCTTTCATGTGTTGATGTGCATCAAGGCAAGACACTTTACTTCCATTGCCAAGGTGCATCAAGGAAGGACACTTTACTTCCATTGCCTAGGTACTATATCGCCTTTCAAGTATTCACTTTTATTTGGGCAAGGCACTTTACTCCCATTGCATGGTACTATAGCCATTCATGTGTTGATGTGCATCAAGATGAGGCACTTTACTCTAATTGCCTAGGTACCGTGTAGCCTTTTATGTGTTTTCTTTTATCTGGGTAATCACTTTACTCACATTGCCAAGGCACTATAGCATTTCATGTGTTGATGTTATCTGGGCAATACACTTTACTCCCATTGCCTTGGCACTATTTAGACTTTTATGTGTTGATGTGCATGAAGGCAAGGCACTTTACTCCCATTGCCTAGACACAATAGCCTTTCATGTGTTGATGTGTATCAGGGCAAGGTACTTTACTTCCATTGCCTAGGCACTGTTTAGCCTATCATGTGTTGATGTGCCATTAAAGATTATACAATCAGATTTTTCTAGAAATCAATAAGACCTTTTGCTCAGTATTTGGTAGTGAAATTTACAAAAAATATGTTATGAACACTTGTGAAGTTTTAACAATTTGAAGTAGTGCATAATTTATGGTGGAAACTGCCTAGCTGTCTAACCATAAACAAACATCACTGCCTTGGAGTTAGACAGCCTAGCACTGCTGGTCTGATTACGGTCAAGCTTGAGTTTGCTTAGTGGTGTATTTTGGTTTAGAATCAACAATGATTGACTACCATCTGTTTGGAGATAAGTGGGGAGTCATTGTCTCTATCATGTATTAGAAACAAAGGAAAGGGAATTTATTTGAGTACAGAAAAACTATCCATCATTTTAAGAATGATTAACTCATGACTTTGGATGGTGCTTAGGTCATATCAACCTAGTAAATCTCTATATTTTCAGATTTTATTGAAATTTTCTATTTAATAATTGAAAAATAATTGCTAATGTCTTTAGTAGACAATCTTTTACAGCTCAGAAAAATCGCTTGAATATCTACGGCATGTTTTGTTGTTATCTTTGTCAGGTTATTATTGTTTACATCTTTGACACTGACCAAAGATTTAAGGGACTGTTTACATATTTTATTGAAGTTTAACATAGAAAAAGCTAAATAGAAAATGACTGGTCTTTCCACACTTGATTTAATTTATGGGTTTCATGCTAATTACAGACTTGTTGAATGCACTGTTGCAAAGTTCTGAAGTGTAGGTGATGTAAAACATTTTAACCTAATTTGTCCCGACTTGTATCAAATATAAATGGTGTTGTGTGCCCGGTTGCCTTCAGTGAACTGCTAGGGTAACAACGAAACTAGCACATGATTCCTTGAAAATGAACAATTAGTGTAATCAAATGCATACAAACATCTTTTTTACCTGGAAAAGTAATTTTTATGAATTTTGGACCATGGCTGTGCAACATTATGATATTGCAACTTGTAGTTTAAACAGCATAAAGATTGCTGGAATGTTATAAATATATGCTCAGCCTATTTATTCTTAAGGCTGGAATGTTATAAATATATGCTCAGCCTATTTATTCTTAAGGCTGGAATGTTATAAATATATGCTCAGCCTATTTATTCTTAAGGCTGCATTTTCTGCATATTGATTCTGATAATTTCTTTTCAAGAGTGCCCCAGAGCTAACATGCATGCATCAACATTTAAATTTGCCACATGGTCAGACATTTTTTGGTCCAGATATGTACCTTAATGTTCTCAATACTAGATCTTATTTTTGGTGCACTGTACAATTGCATAATTAATGGAGTTCATATCTTTATTTAACCTGTTAAAGTTTGATTTTTCATGCTATTAAAGCAGTTTTTATAATTTTTTAAAATTATTTTGAACTTTTGTGACTGTAGGTTTTTTGAACCATTAATGTCCAAACACCATTTGACATACCGTATATACTCAGATATGAGTAGGGCCCAACTGTAAGCAGCGTAGACCCTAATCTGTTGGCACTTTATCTGACAGCAGCTTGGGGTCTATGTTTGTTTTACAGGATAGTTCTAGCAAACTGTATAGTCCCAGATCTGTTGGTGTAGGACACAGCAGAAGATCTGTATCTATGCAGTTGGATCTTACTTATGGGAATGTATATACGGTAAGCAGATTACATTTTATAGGCATGCTCGTATGCATAAGTAGATGGCCTGTGATTTTCATGCCACTAGAGCAATTTTTCCAGCTATAAAAATAAATATTTTGAATTTTTGGACTTTAATTTTTTTTGATTGCTCTAAGTTCATAATGTGTTTTAAAACAAATCTAGTTTAGATTTAATTTTTGAGAAAAAAAAATCTGCAAACAATGAGGCTTAACAAGTGAGTATGTCAGATATCTCTAGATGTACAGTGACTCAAAAAGTTGTCAGTTACAAATTAAATCAGCACCAAAAGTGAAATTGTACTTATTCAAGAATGTATCAGTTAAACCAGTGACAAAATGATTACCATATATACTCACATAAATGTCTGTTCCATCTGCAAACTGCATAGACACAGATCAGCTTGTACATTATTCCCCAGAAAGGCGGGGTCTGTGCAGTTGGTTGGTACTAATCAGTAGAACCAACAATGATGTTCTGTCTGTTGATCTATTATTGACATACTGATAATTGCTTTGCTTGATATGTATGCTGGCATCTCATTACTCTCACCCCCATCCCTCTTTTTTCCCTCACCTCCCTGCCATGGAGGGCTGTTAACATCATTATTTTTCCTAGCTACATATATGTAAACTGGGGAAAAAAAATCAGTTCATGTGGGACATTAATTTTTAATGCTGTTATTGATATTTTAGTAATTTCTCTTTTAACATTTATATGTGACAGTATAAAAAAACAGATATTATATATCACATATATTGCTATATTTGTATTGTTCTGGTTTGACTGCATCCTTAATCATGTGTGGATGATGATAATGTTGAGTGTTGTATTATTGGACAGACATGTTGTTTTATGTTATTATGATGTTGTAGTTTGATTAATATTACTCATAATAGGATGTTTTATGTGGGTTTTTTGTCCAGAAAGCTACATGATTAGTTCTGATGTATAGCCCCATTTGATACCAGAACAAAATGAAATTTTTATAATTATAAAATTGGAATATTTTGAATTATTAATGTGCAGTGTTTAAAATAAATAGAGCTCCATTTAGTTGAAAGAAACCAAATAGATAAACAACTATTCCGCTGTAATTGTAATTTACAGCATTTGCCAGTGTTTAAAATTTAACCATTTACAATCAGTTTAGACTGAGATCTGCTGTCACCTGAAATGTCACCAGATCATGGTCTGTGTTGTGTTGTTTTATATATAATTTAAAGAAGAAAGTTTGGACCTTGATCAGCTGGTGCTTATTATGCAACCAGCTTTGGATCTTTAGCGTTCACAGTCAGATGCATGTTATACATGGGTTAGTTAGTACTGTAATACAGTTAAGTCTGGTAAATCAATGGAACTCTTGTTTTACTGCCTTTAGTGTGGTAAGTGGTGGAACTCCATTTAACCAATTCTAGAGCATTAAATGAATGAAACTCCATTATCCTAACTCTAGTATGGTAAATGGTGAAACTCCCATTTTCTCAGTTCTTTGGTAAATATACGAAACTCAATTTTCAAAACTCAGGTATTGTGAGTGAGTTAACATCCATTTTCGCAATTTGAGTATGTTAAATGATTGGAACTCCATTTTACAACCTTTAGCCTGGTAAATAAGCAAAGATGTTTCACCATTGCTCTGATTGTTAGTGAGCAAAACTGATTTAAGGAAGGCCATGTAAATATAGAAGTTGACTTCATCTTGCCATTGCCATGGTCATGTTTTAAAGAGTATTATAATATTATCATGCAAATTTTTTTACTAAACGATCAGTTGTATGCCAGCTTTCTGGACAAATAGCCACTTAAAAAAAGAAAGAAACATTAAAGTCAATATCAATCCCCCCCCTTTATTTTATGTCTGTGAATGGCACTGTTGAATGTTCTTCATGTGAACATTTCCATGTTTCAAGGTTTTTGTCCTCCTTCATGAAATCTTGTCTAAGACACAACACGCTGATATATACACATTGTAATACAGTGTATTATATTAGTTGTTGCATCTTCTGACTTGGTAATTAGCAGAGATTATATATATATATATATATATATATATATATATATATATATATATATATATATATATATATATGTATATGTCTTTCAACCACTTTTTTTTTCTGTATTAAGCTGTGGAATATGAACTGGAAAATTAGTGAACATTCCATGCATGCCATTACCTTATTCACAACCATGATTTTTTCTGCATTCTGTTGTCTTTTCTTTCCTACAGGAAATGTTATTCAAATATTTATGAACTGGTATTTTGACTCGTGTTACCTGCCATTTTTTGATCTTAAATTTAATTAAAACAAACTCAAACAAAAACGCATTTTTGTTAACCAGTATACTCACATATAAGTCGAGTCCATACAAGACTGAAGATGATCTGTTGCTGCATGATTTGCTGGGAGATCAGGGTCTGTGTTGTTTGCAGTTCTGCTGATGCCATATTATAAAGTGCATGGACTCAGATCTGCCAGCATTTATGTGATGGCAGATCAGGATCTCTACAGTTTGCATTTGGACTTTGCTTATGAGTAGGTATACATTGTGTGTATTAAGTTAATGTCTACAACATGATTACATATTATTAACATGAAATACTAGGTAATCTAACAGCATATATAAGGTAATATGTTTAATATCAATTTTCTTCGAACACAATTGCTGAGTAAACTGGTATAGTACTTAGAACTTGGATATAATATTTACCTGTATAATGCCTTAATCCATAACTTTACCTGTATAATGACTTAATCCATAACTTTAACTGAATCATCACATGGTCCATAACTCTACACCCAGACACTGTGGAAACTACCAGGTTACTTTTCAGAGCTTTAGTTTCTATATCACATCCGAGTTCCTGGAATTTTAGTGTTTTATTTTAAGTGGGGAACAAGCCGCCATAGCACTGGATGCCTAAAAGTTGGATTGTGTACAGAAATAAGGCAAATGCTGCAAGAGGTGAACTCAGAAGGGAGATATTTATAACATTTCAGTCTATATTTATAACATTTCAGTCTATATTTTTTAATACTGTCAAGCTACCTGAAGGATAGGAACATTGAATCATTTAAACATTGGTTGACAGACATATATATATATATTGAATGTTTGTTTAGGATAGTTGTTATGAACGGGTGATGAGTGACATGTATTGCAATGGAAGTTGTCATTCTGGATTCTTAAAGGGACTGTTTACACATTTTTAGAGAATTTTGACATAAAAAATTAAATGAAAAATGTTATATACATGTCCCATAAAGTAGTAAAGTTTCTGTTAATTATGCACTTGTAAAGTGCCATCATTGCAGAAATTTTGGTATTGTGGAAATGAAAAAAAAGTACTTTGTTCAGACAGAAAAAAACCCCTACATTTGTCTCTGCTGAGGGTGAATGTAAATCTTGATGCATGAATTTAGGTTGAGGGGAACTCAGAAAAAGAAACATGGGCAATATGCAGCGCCTGCAGCATTGAGAAAATCTGGGTTGAGTGTTTACTTGTGTATGCAGTCTGATTATGTTTCGTGCACTTCTAATAATTATCATCCCTCTGTGAGTTTAGTGATATCAAATATGCCCAATGTGCCTGCCTTTATGTTCAGAGTGGTGGCTGATGGAAGCAGGGGCAGCAGTGGTTCAGTGGTTAGCATGCCTGAAAGGGTCTAGGTCCGAATCCTACCATCAGATAAGCTAGGCTGTGTTACCATGGTGTGTCCTTAGGCAAGTCATTTGACTCCAGTTGCCAGGACACTAAATAATTTACTTGCATTTCTGTGCCTTATCAAACCAATCCAATCACTATTCAAAAAATACTGTTTCGCAGGTGATAAAATAAGCTTATAAGCTTCCGACTACAGTTCAGGATTAGTATGTTTTAGTATATTTTAATGGACATATGTGTTGATTTATTGATTTATATCCTTCTGTCTTTTCTCATGGCAACCATGTTCACACCAATATTTACGTTCAGCTCAGGCCAAAACATATGTAGCCTACATTTTTTTAACAACAAAGCAAGAGAACTTCATTGTAGTTCACATTATAAATGTGTAATTAAGACAAAGCACATTTTGGTGCATATGGAACAGGAGGTCATTTTCTATCTAGTGTTCAGTGTCAAAAGTCAATAAAAATATGTATACAGTCCCTTAAATCAAAAGAACATAATGTTTTTATTGTTAATTTCATAATGTAGAATATCTAGATATAATCTGATTAAAGTTATGCAGTCATTTGTCAATCAGACATGAACTCAGCAATTAAGTGAAGACAGAGTTTAATTCAATGTCAAACTTTCAAGACTTAATGAATTCTGTAAAATATCAAGTTTCAATTCTTATCATTACAGACAATTATAAAAATAATAATGAATCTTAAGAAATAAATGACAGAACTATATTTTTTATGAAATTGTTTACAAATATTGTCAAAGTACACAAGAAGGGTGCATGAATACATTAATTAGCTGCCTTTCTTATGAAATTGTAACTTTTAATGTTCTGCATCACATGATGAAGTTTTACAATCTATATGTTTCTAACAAGGATCTGATACAAATTTGTAATTATATGACACAGATGTATGGTGAACTTTTCTATCCTACTGCTGTTGTTAACTAAAACTATATGAAGTACCAGTCACATGGTACAGTATAAATGAAACATAATAAGATAATTCAAAATACGATTTATGTATGGAAAACATATTTGTTTATTGTTCATGAGTGATATATTGGAATAATTTTGAAATGTATGACAGTGTTCTACAGAAAAAGTAAAATGTATTAAATGTACATTGAAATTTTTATGAAGTTGAGAAATTAACTCCTGTTCATTAATATGTGTTGATGTGATGTTTATTTAAGATAATGCACACAGGTAAGCTGTAGAGGTCAGCATATCTTGCTATTTAGACACCTTTGTTTGGAATAGAGTTTTAACTCTACCAGTCATAGATAAATTGCCATGAAACTTTTATGTGCACATTATGGTCTCTTTCATCCTAAATGAAAATGGTATTGCACATATATCCAGTATGGCTGCCACAGTGGCCATCTTGAAAATCTTGTTCCTTTCTACCCCACTTGGATATGTAATTATATTACCATTGGGTTTTTATCAAAATGACTTTTTATGGTGTCTTTTCATCAGTAAATGAAAATGGTGTCAATCTGGTATTCAATATGGCTGCCATCTTTATCTGATTGCTACAGCTTCCAAACAATAAAGCTGTATTGACATGGGGTTTATATGAGAAGACTACTTAGCCCTAAATGAAAATTATGCTGATCTGGCATTCAGTAAGGCCAACATGGCAGACATCTGGAAAATCTTATTTAGAAATGTCCTAAATGGAATGTTTTATTGGCATGATATTTTTGCCAGAAGATTTGGTGTTTAGTTTGCTCTAAATGAATATAACGACACCCATTATGGCCAAGGTACTTGAAATGGTGTCTAATTTTCTTAAATGAAAATAATGCAGACATTACAATTAAAACAATATTGCCAACACAGGAGCTAATTTGAAAATCAAGTTGTTGCTCAAATTAGAGATGGTTTCAACACTCAGCAGTTAAAACGAAGAAATGGTCTTATCTTGAATTTCTGGACAATCTTTTCAGGGTCTCTTCTGAGTGTGAATGGTTCCTGAAAACATGGATTGACATATTTCACACTTTCTGTGTCAATTTTATTGCTATTGATGATTTTAGTTAAATATAATCAAATCCATTATTTTGAAGAACCTAATGGTAGTCACCTTCTTAATCACGCACTTTTTAAAATTTCTATTTGGTTTTTTTTTTTTTCACTCTTGCATATACTAGGTATATTTGGGTGTGGTAATAAATATATATACGCTTTTTTTAGATATATATATATATATATATTATAATTATTTGTGAAATTTTAAGTATACAGTTTGTGTAACTTATAATTAGAATGAAAGGTAGAAAAACAGTGAATGCCCAGTTTTCTGTATTCTTTCCAACAGTTTATTTTTGTTCCAGTTTATTACAGAACAATACAAAGCATCAGTTTACCATAAGGCCATCATTTTTTGTATATAATACCTATAAAGCATTTACACTAATTTGCATATTATATTTAAATCAAAAGACCATTTCCCTAAAGTGTGGAATAAATATTTTGTATATTTCTTTGAACATGTGATCGTTTGTTATAGACTGGCTTCATTTGTCCTGATTCTCCCTTTCTGTAATTAGCTTGTATGCTTTGAATGCTGGTTAAACTAAAAGGTGAAATCTAAAAAGATTTTGCTACTGTCATCTTTGTTTGGATTAATGGAAAATTTGAAATTTGAAAAATTTGAATTTTTTTAAATTAAGAAATCAGTTTAGTGATTAGTAGAAGAAGTAGAAGCAGTTTTATTTCGGTATCAGTAAATTTTAATTAATTGAATGGAAATTAATAAGGGCTTTCTTTCAAGACAGACAAAAGATAACAAGGAAGAATTTTGATAGAGGAGCTTAGTTGACATTACAATTGGTTGCATTTTTCAGACTGGTTGTGAGTTCATTAGCAAATATAATTGAAAATTATAATCAATGCATTAAAAAGCTATTGTTCATGAGTGGTAATTTTTGAAAGTTTACGAAATATATGATCATAGTTTATTTAGAAATGGTAACATTTGTTAAATATGCATGAAAAGGTTTTGGAAATTAAGAAATCAGGTCATCTGGTATCTGTGTGCTTTGAGATTACAGACTGTCGATAGTCTTGTCTGTTCTGTTTTAGATACAGGTGAAAGCATGTCTGTCTGTGTTTACCTGAGTCATTTTGTCACCTGTCATTTTATCATCTTCAATTAGAGCTTAATGAATAAATGTTTTATCTTTATCTCACATTTGTTTCTATTTGTTTGACGGTATCTGCAGTCATGTGAATAAGTGTTTGAGGAAGCGTCAGCTTTTAAAAAGGGGGTGGTTGTGGTTGAAAGCATATTTTTAACCATCGAATAGGTAACTCATGACCACTTTGGTTGCCTAAGTGGTTAGAGCGTCCGCCTCAGATGCGGGAGGTCGTGAGTTCGAACCCCGGCTGAGACAAACCAAAGTCTTATAAAAATGGTACTAGCAGCTGCCTTGCTTGGCGCGCAACATTAAGAGGTTAGTGTTAGGACTGGTCAGGATAATGTGGCTGGGTGGGACACGATGCTTCATGTCTGCGGCATGATGCCTCAGTACGAGACATCACTATAAATTACCACACTGCAGATATCGGAGCGATATGACTTAAAAATTTTTAAATCTACGTTAAAAATCCAAATCACACAAACACACACACACATACGTATACTCATATAAACATCATAATCACATTTAGTTCACCTGTACAAAGAGGAGAGTTATTTTCTCACATTCATATGTGTGCATGATGTTTTCCAGTGCAGGAAGGTGATGGGGAATATCCGTTTCTTTCATCATGTTACTGCTGCCTTTGATCACATGACCTAATAACTAATTGTAGGTTACATAAGCTAGAAAAAACTGATTTCCATCATCATTACAGTATTCTTTCATAATAATTAAGATAACCATTCATTCCAGCATGTTTAGAGAATGTAGTGGCTGCAGTGTCCTGCGACCAGGACATTTAGCACAGCTTGATCTTGCTACATGTTAGATTGTGTTGTTTGGTTTCCAGTAAAAAGAAAAGAGATGTTATTGTAATTATGTATGAAAGGAATATCAATTATGCATCAAAGTTGAATTTAGTACTGGTCACTATGTCTTTCCTGTTTAATGTTTGGGATAAGACATCTTCGCTAGCCAAGGTTCCGATATGATAATCCCATCTGCACCTTGGCGGATCGAACATATATTTGAGTGCTTTGTCCTAGCGACATCTATTGGATTTCATGAGTTGCCTCCCTTAGCAGGTAATGCCAACTAACCATTAACAGCGGAGCATTGTAGATCGGCCAAAAATGGTGGAGGCAGTTGACTTATAAAGGATATTTTTGTAAGTTTAACACCGAAAGTATGACTACGTACTAGAGGGAAGCCATTACGGGTGTACTCGAGTGAAAGGTATTTGTACAAACACGTATCGGCAGTGGACAATTGCTATTTTATCAGTCCTTTCAATTCGTGTGCTCCCCTTGTATCGATCATGTTGGAACAGTGTTCAAATTTGAACAACATGATTTGGATTGGATGCGACGGCTTGCCGCCGCATCCAGTGAAATTCATAGACCCGAAGCACAGAAATATCTGATCGATACACCAAGGTGTAGATAGGGGTTATCATATCGGAACCTTGGCTAGCGAAGATGGGGATAAGAATGGTGTTGATTTTTTTTTACCGTCTCACATTTGTATCGCTGTTTGGACACACACTATATTGCTACTATCATGGCAATTTCAATCACTCATCTTCGATACGAGTTAAAATGTAATTTAAAATGTATACTTAATTTTTCTGTATGAAAAAACTATTTATACTCTATCACGAGATAAAGCAATTTTCAGTAGGTGTTGTGCTGTTTTAAAGTTGCATTAGTATTCACAATATGACATTATGACTTTAACCATCAGCTTTCATTCACAAATATGAAAATAATGATTCTTCATTACTGTTTCATCTAGGGGATTAAACTTAATTAAGAAGACAAGGTGACCCAACAAGCATACAAGTTTCGAAAATACAAATTTATTTAAATTTATATAATAGCAAACAAAGTGAAAGAATTAAAAATAAACCACAGTATATGAATTAGAATATTTTAAATTGTACTATCAATTTCTTACTAATCCGGAAACTGTTCAAAGGTATTCCGAACGAAGGTTCTAATGTGTTTATGTGCTACGATGCTAAACCTGTTGAAGAATCACAGTTCTAAATCCAAATGCTTTTAATTCAATGTAAAACTATGAATGTAGAATATCACTGAAGTCCTTGAAAATTTCGCATAATGTAATAGAGTCATTTAAATATTCAAGTCACATAATCCCCAAAATACTGACTGATTAAATTAAAGATTTTCCACTCTGCTAGATCCAATGAACAAATATAAATAAATCATTTTTCTTCTCAAGGACTCTAACAAAGCTGGTATGGACTGAGGAATAAATTCTTAGTATGTGTATTCTCAATATACGCAGCAAATCAACAGAAAATCTGATTAATTAAAAGATTCTTGAGTAATTAAATCATATTCTTTCAAAATAACTCAACCAGTCATGCTGTGACCTTCTCAAACTATCAAACTAATCAACAACTAGGGCTACAACAACTAGGGCTTGCATGACAGCTTTAACAGGGCAAATGAACTTCTAGTTTCATGTGATGTTTCGTGACCTTCATTTGAATAAATGCATGGCGTACTTGACCGACATAGTTGTTTATATGACCTTAGCGATCGGCCTTAGCTTCTGAATGAGATTCCAACAACGTAGCGTACATGTGCTTTATATTGCTGAATTATAGAATTAAAAGTCATAAATGTCATAAACCCAAATGACTCAAATAGAAACTATATTATAAATTAAATAGATGATACAGATATCCGTAACGTGTATGTGTCTGCATTGGAATGGAAATTCCACCCTCTGGATCAGAATTAGCATAGTTCTGTTGGAAGGAATGTTCCTATCTAAGAGTGATACAAATTTAGGATTCTATTATTCCTAATTGACGACCATACATGAAAAAATGCATATACATTGGTACAACCTGACTGCATCTCAATCATTTTTGCTTACTCATTTTGTAAGTTTCATGTTGCGGTTGGTTTGATGGGATGGGACCAAAGCAGCTACGTTTTGGTTGAATTTAGTTGTTTTGTTTAGTGATATAGACTATACGGTTTCACAACACTGCTGATGGTGATGAAATGTAATGAGGAGATGAATATCTGTAAGTACCCTTAAAATGGGTCATTGTGACCTATATTTTACTTATTACCTCACAAGGGCATAGGGCCAAATGAGCTTATGCATCTATTGTCCATCAACATTTGCTTACTACTGTACTGGAAACTTGAAATATAGGTTTATATAAGCAAGAACTCGGATGATCCAAACATGAGCTATATATATATGCATATTAATAGGGTGATCTTACACTTAACTGGCTTAACTTGTTATTAATCTGGAGGCCATATGTCTGATATGGTATTGATATTTGGATATAATTGTGCTGATATCATCAAGATCATTAGCAAGTCCAGTACTGAACCGATTCCACACATTAATGAGGTTTTATTGCATCTGATTGGCTGTGCTTTCTACCACTCTGGAAGCCATATCTATGATCTGATTTTGATGAGACTTGGAATTTGGGCTTCCATCTTCAAAGTCTTGGATGACTTTGAGCTAGAGACTTGAATTATGATTTAAGCATTATAAATTTCTTTTTATTAGACTATTGCAAATTAGATTAAATAAACAAGATACAACGTTTGGAGGATAGTTGACATGGATTGTGTTTCTTACAAATATACACACGTCTGCTTGGTCAAATGGTTAACTATTAAGTTATGAAAGTCAATTGAGCGATATAATTGTCCACAATGGCCTCGTGTTTTTGTGTTCAAGGTAATTGCTTCAGTGCTATTCGCGACAGGAGTCATGAAACTACACGCCACAACAGTAGGTCAGTATAATTTATTCTCAATGTTCAACTGGGGAGCCACAGTGGTCAGCCTGCCGGGCTTGCAACCGAAAGGGTACAGGTTCGAATCCTACCATCGGACCAGCCTGGGTCAGCTACCGTGGTGTCCTCTTTGGCAAGGCACTTTACTCCGATTGTCTTGGCACTAAATAACCTAGTTGTGTTGCTGTGCCGTAAAGTACCATACCAAACCAATGCTAAACGTGGGAGTAACCTATAGTGAGATGGGGGATGCTTTATCTGCCTCAAAAATATGTGTAAATAATGGCACCTAATGCCCATTAACATAGGAAAAGAAGGGATTTCAGGGGACGAGTGATAGTCTTGTTTATAGTATATATTTTGTAAACTACACAACTCCACCCTGATCATTGACACAGAGGATATTAACACTAATTTATTTGCAAAAGATTAAAAAATGCATGACTGAAATTCACTTGAATTTATTAAGCAATATATTATGAAAATAATAGCCAAAAGTTTAATTTATGGAACTTTATCAAATTTGCATTTCATCAATGTTTCGACCTTGTTACTAATCTATTTTTGATACTAACACTTATGTTCTTGTACTACATACTCTTTGAAAAATGCACAGTTACTACTTCTGTTTGAAGAATATGGTCTATTTCTCTATTTGTAGATGTTTTATTATGAAGAGAAATTAGCTTTGGGTAGAGCTTACAACATTTCAATTCAGATACGTTGGTTATATAAAGCATAATTTATTAAGAAATAATTTATTAATAAATTATATCAGAATGAAGGGAACAAATTGTTTTTTTCCTTTTGAGATAAATTTATGTTCAATTTAAGACGTTATTTTTGAACAAAATTTGTCGAAAGCACGCTATTTATACTTGCATACAAGTCGTCCTACTGCAAACATGGACTCTGGTCTGATATCAAATAATGTTCTGGCAAATCAGGATCAATGTTCTTTGTTCTAATGATTATTAATAACCTGCGTAGACCCAAATCTGCCAGTACATTATGCAATGGCAGATCTGCATCTATGCAGTTTGCAGCTGGCACCGTTTGCATGCGAGTATCTATGGTACGTCTCTTTCACCAGAACGATATCTTTGGCCTTGTGCTAGGTGGTGTAATTTTTCTTCAACAATTTCAAACATATATAACTGCATACCTACCTACCTACCCACCCACCCACATACATACATACCTACATACATACATGGTCAGACAGACATGTTGAAGTTTTACTCATGCCACCAGTATTTTAAAAAACAAATAATAATACCGAATATTTCCTTCACAAATATGTGTTTTTAAAAAGTGTATACTGAATATAGTTACAAGGTGTGTATATACCAATTTGTAATACAGTTTATGAAGAAATTCACCATATTTTATTCTCCTGCCTATAACACATTTTTTGCCAACTCCACAAGGTTGCAGACGAAGTTTCCCTTGTGGAGACTAACTGTAACTGTGTCCATCCAGATCTTAAATTCATAGTTTGCTACTTTGTCTAGCTGTTTAACTCATTCTTTAATTATTTTTAGGGATACTTATTTATTATATATTTTTGTTTTATTTACTTTTTAATGTGCTAACAGTAAAAGTACATACATACATATATATATATATATATATATATATATATATATATATATATATATATATATATATATATATATACATTTGTTGTCATTTATGAGTTTTGGAAGCACAAAACCACTCTCGATTCACATGCTTGCCACAGATTCGTTCCAAGGCCATGTTCTTCATTTATCACGGCAAATAACTATGAAACAAAGTATCAGGGCACCAATGCATATATTTACAGCATTCTGAAGTATAACTCAGGCGCGCGGTGGACATCATGTGAATCAAATGTTATTTGACGATTGAGGAGTATCTGAAGTTTCGTTGTGGTTCAACGATCACCAGGAACATTCGGAAGAAATTTCTTTTTGATTTTACCCCCACTCTTGTCGCACGTGCATATCTAAAGCTGAGGTCGTTCATGGGTCAGGATCGAAACGTTGACACATGTCTGCATATTTCCCAGCATGACTTTTATACCTTGTATCCGATCTATAAATTTTCCGTGGAGCATTTGGACCTGTGCATTCTGTGGTCGACCTGCATTTTGATGTATTTGTGACTCACGTCCCCGCCGGTGGTTAGGGGTGCATTGCTGTGATTTTCTCGGATAAGATACGACTGGTGTAATATTTTCATTCCTCGCAGTTATTCCAGCGTTGTTAACGGCTGCGACGCCAGCTGTTGCAAAAGCAGCCGGGTTAGGGATAGTTGGAAATGCATCTGGGATAGTTGGAAATGCATGTGGGATTGCTTGGAAAAAAGATATCTGAGTCCGCATGTCGTCTCGTAAACGAACAGAAAAGAAAAGAAAAGAAAAGAAAGTCAGAGACTCTGGTGTGTCGGTTGCGCTTATCTAAGACTGTTGAAAATGCTGATGCTACAAAAAAAATACGTAGATGAAAAGATCACGGAGATACCTTTTACAACCACGCTTAGTATGCTCATGGGGATTATTTGGGGGGATATTAACCAACGAAAGAAAAGAAAACACACTATTAATATATCAATGATCACCTTGTTTTCGGTGCTGTCGGGGGTAGGTTTGATAACCTGAAAGTTCACATCTTAAAAATGGGCGAGTCCGGATCGTACTTGTTTATCTTAACAGGATCTAAAGGTGGGTGGGGTGCAGTGACAAAGACGACAATGCTACAGACTTTTTACATATGCAATATCAATAATTTTGGTAGAGGAGATGCAATTCAATTCAAATGACTCGACGTCTTTCCCACGGGGTACTTAACCGTCTTTGACGTTTGTGTTAAAGATTTATCATTACATATAAGTGATGGATTCTTACCGCGATGATGAGTTTGCCAACGTAGGATCGTCTGACCAGTGATGCTAACATAGATGGTGATTTTGTTCCACTTTTCGATGACCTTCTGCGTCGGAGTGAAATTAACCAATCCTCGTGAGCCGTAAAGTAATATGCGATTATGTGCTCACCGGTGTCGTTATTAGAGGAGCACAGGGCGTTTACACGTATAACTCGAGAGCGCAGACAATGATCGTCATCATTATGAGATGCAGGCGTTGCCTTAAGCCCACATCAAGAAACGAATTTTGTCTGCACATTCTTTTGTCGGAAAAAGCTTTGCTATGTGGTTGTAATAATGCATGGAGAGACCTCAATAGCCGCCTTTCACAATGCTATCATTTAGAGTTGCTTACGCAAAACCGATTGCTCGGCCTGCATATAATGATGCTATACAGTCCCTTTACAGGACAATTATGGCGTATTGTGGCAGATGACGATAGTTTATATAATTATTTTACACAAAAATGAGAGCAGATGGTGGCAGATGATGCTTATATAATGAGTTTAGACAACAAAGACTGACAAGCTCATATTAGTTACCTCCACTACTTGCATTTTATTTTAAGATAAGAAGAGTGAGTTACCTCCCTTGCTTGCATTTATTTAAAGGTGACAAGAATTACCTCTTTTGCTTACATCCATGTCACACAAGAGTTAATCCCCTGCCTCGCATCTACTTTTAGCAACACGAAAATGAATGCATATTTTGCTAACCACAAACTTGGCAACATGGTATGGTGCCTTTACATATATAATATATAGATAAAGACTTGGTGTCTCTGCCTTGGCACTCGAACTGGAGTCCATACATGATTTCTGAGATAGGATATACGGCCTATGTGATATAAATACAGCCCCAGCGATCGCAGAAGTTAGAAGGTCACTGGTAACGGGTAAAGAGTTGACATGCCATTGGAAGCAGTAAAATAGCGGTCGAAAATGTTTTTTAGCTTAATGTAGAAAGCAGAGACCAAACTTGGCACCAGCCGGCATTCTATCTTAGTTTGTTTAAGTGGGATCAGTAATAAATCTTCGCCAAATTCGCGGTTGCTGGCATTCGTTTTCTTTTTTAAACTTTTGTCGTTTGTTTTGTATCATGTAACTATCATCTGTTTATTTATTTAAGTTTGTTGTATCAGATTCAATTAGTGATACTAGTTTTGTTTAAATGGCCTCCTGGAGAATACACCCAGTATTTAATAAAAGGACAGAAACGAACTTTCTGAAATGAAACATTCAACTCCAACGAATTCTTGCAAATCAGCAGATCTTGTAATCGATCAATTACTCGAAGACAGATCTGATAATTGCAATGTCAGGAATTCAAAACGTTTAAATTAAGATTAACATAGTTCTAAAAATTTCAATAGTTAACTTTTAAACATTTCATTTTTAAAATTAAATATTTCTGAACATATAGCACATGTTAGACAATATCTGTTTTGTATAATATAAACTCCTTCTCATCCATGAAAATGACAACAAAGGCCAACTTGCAATGGTATTTTTAAATTATGATTTCAGCACAAATTACTACAATCAGCACACAAGTGAACAACATACAGATGGAGAGATGACATACAAGGTGAGCAAATGAATATGATCCCTTCCTCTCTAATACTTTTGAGCACCATTGAGAAAGATGATTTGCATGGGATTTGTTGCTTTTCTTCTCCTTGTTAATTTTGAGCACCATTGAAAAAGATGATTTGCATGGGATTTGTTTCTTTTCTCCTCCTTGTTAATGTTGCATGTGTAAATAAGTGACTGAACAAGCAAATGAAATGATGGTCAACTCGTAACCATATCAATAAGAATCTTGCTAGACTGCCTAATATTCTGCCAGCTAATTGTAGTCTGATTTTACCAGTTACTTCCCTTGTTCGAGCGCCATACTAATTTCGAATTGTCTCCCCTAACAGTGAGAGACTGCTTTATGTTAGAACATGATTTTAGTTGAAATTTTCAACACTCGTTAATCACGAAAGAACAAGAGGAACTCTCGACCTTGTAGATTTTGTTTGTTCAATAATTTTCTTCTTCTATATTGTTTTGAAAATAGTTTCATTGTGATCCTTGCAATTATTTAATGATTTGAATAATACGATACGGTTGCTGTTTGATTAGGCCTAAAATGATTTACAATATTGTATAATAACACAATATCAGAAGAGAATACTTTGACAATATGTGAACTAGCCAATAAAAAATCAACTATACGAAAAGGTAAAAGTTGCATCAGTTACTCTCAACTACAACTTTAAAATCAATATCCTGTGCTAAATACGTGATCTTGCGCATTTAATGAACTTTTGAGTGCTGCATTCTCAGATTTCTTATCCTGTTATAGAACTTTAGCCAGGGCCGACAAGAGGGGTGGGGGCAACCGGGGATATATCCTCGGGCCCCGGGCCCATAATGAAGCCCGGGTCGAACAACACTTTTTAATTTTATGAAAGAAAAATTGTGTTTGAACAAGAACTAGGAGAGACCCGGATGTTTCTTACCCCAGAGCCCGTGATCGCACTCTACGGCCCTGACTTTATCTTTTCATAAAATGTTTCCCAAAAAGTGTTCAGCTTTACATGCGCTAAGAACTAAAGTCGATACCATGCCATCACATTTCCTCTACTATTTTAATCCGGATTTAAACATGAAAAACTGGATTTGTTTATTGGCAATAATCTGACCACGAACATGTTTTGCTTTAATCAGTGACTGACGTTTCTGGTGACCTGGCTACTTCATGTAACATCATTGTTACAACCAAACCATAACTACTATCATACATATTTGTTTAGATGTCAAAACCAACTGTAAACTGTACAGGCTTAGCTCCATCATAAACTGCTCGCGATGCTCTTGTAATAACGATAAAAGAGTTCCCATAGCATCTTTGTACTATACTACTATTGTATACACTGAAATTTAATCTTGCTGAGGTAAAACATAAATCAATAGATGGAATCGCCCTGCGGTATCAATGCCTACTCGGGGTTATAGCATTTGCACGTTAAAACGCTCAGTAGTCAACTTCAAGCCAAGGACGAAAACATTCATGGATTATTTCTACAACGATGAAGTGGAGTTTACTAGCAAATCCACCCCGACTACATTCCCCTTTGATTATGATGCACCATCGTTGACTCACCCAAGAAGATCTGTTATTTAACAAGGATGCACTTCTCCGTATAACAGTTTCTTGAGAGAAGACAAGAACAGTTGCTTCAGACATTGCGTACCTGGTTTGTTTCTATATGAACGTGGTGTTACGCCCTCACAGGCCCTGCCCTAGGATGTGCGGGGTCCAAGGCAGCAAGCGATGAGCGCGGGTCCCCAAGCAAAAAAACAAATTGCAATGCGGAGAAGCGCGGGGCCCAAGGCGGTTGCTTCGTTCGCCTTGCCCTAGGGCCGGGCCTGCTCCCTAAAAACGCACAATCGCCGGAGACTTCAGTATTGCTCAGACACAGATTCTCTATAACTGTATGACAGTTGTACCAACTACAGAAGGCAGGATTATCGAGCTATTTGTACTACGCGATAGCATTATTAATAAAAGAAGTATGATATATTCTCACTGTTCCCGACGTGGAAAAAATAATCGAAGATAAACAATAGCTGCTAGATGAAATCACCCCCAAAATAACCGCACTATTCGTATGATACATACACATGTTTGTGGTGTAGATGCTATTCTCGGAATCATCGCGGCAACCATTGTTGGCCTGGGTGTGGCGGGAATCACGAATGCGTTAACTATTATCCGCACACCAGTCGGAATTGTTGTTGGAGCCATTCCATGATTCCAATAGTAACCTTTGTGTGTAACGATCGAGTTAAAAGTAATAAAGTTATAGATTATGGAAGGATATGTCCTATCTCGGTTACCGAAATCCAATACCCCCCCCCCCCGTCCATGATGATACTGCTATTATTATTATTGTTGTTGCTGATCTTGTTGCTTGGACACTTTGCACCGCACTTGCTTCCTGTTAAGCG
>JAECUM010003516.1:0-43474 GCA_016617855.1 Megalonaias nervosa | reverse complement strand
ATATATATATATCATGCAAATGTCCCCTTCTACATTTTCCTTCTCCAGCCGCTATACAACTGCCATTAATAATTTGTACTAATACTTAATCTCATATGCCTGTTAAGCAATAAAGTTTAGTTCTGTTCTGTCGTAAGTGTATATTGTTTCTGTATTTTAACTTTGTAAATGATATGAGGTTGTGCAAAGAATACTATATTAGTAAGAATTCACTGTTTAAGGGGGGGGGGGGGCAAAGAGATCGAAACTTTCATCCAGACTACATGAACACTGCTCATTTTTCTATGTAATTTTACCAAATATATTTTTGTGTTTTGATATTAAGATTAATTGGACTGAATAGTAACAGTTTTTGTTTTATTTTCTCAAGATATCTCCCTTCTCTGTAACCCGAATTTTTTAATTTTCAAAATCATATTTGACCTTGAAAGTTCACAATTTTATATGCATTAAAACTTTCAAGAAATGATTGACATATGCTACCTGAAGATCTGTAATGTTTAGTTTACTGCCTGCAATTGTTCACAGAATCAGTAACAGTGTAAATGATCATCTGGTATATGGAATGTTAATCGATCCGCATGTCCTGGCATTTTTTCGGTTATATTATCAAAACATTTATGATGCACCTATATCTAGCAGTATGAAGCAATGTCACCTATATATAGCAGTATGAAGCAATGTCAACTATATATAGCATTATAAAGCAATGTCACTTATATATAGCAGTAGGAAGCAATGTCACCTATATATAGCATTATAAAGCAATGTCACCTATCTATAGCAGTAGGAAGCAATGTCATCTATATCTAGAAATATGAAGCAATGTTACCTATATTTAGCATAAGGAAGCAATGTCCCTTTATATATAGCAGTATTAAGTAATACCACCTATATATAGCAGTAGGAAGCAATGTCACCTATATATAGCAGTAGGAAGCAATGTGAGCTATATATAGAAATATGAAGCAATGTTACCTATATTTAGCAGTAGGAAGCAATGTCCTTTATATATAGCAGTATTAAGTAATACCACCTATATATAGCAGTTGGAAGCAATGTCGTCTATATATAGCAGTAGGAAGCAATGCCCCTTGATATATAGCAGTATTAAGTAATGCCACGTGTATATATCAGTATGAAACAGGGTCAACTATATACAGAAGTAGGAAGCAGTGTCACTTTATATACAGCAGTATGAAGCAATGTCGCCTATATATAGCAGTAGGAAGCAATGTAACCTATATATAGAAGTAGAAAGCAATGTCACCTATATTTAGCATTATGAAGAAGGAAATACTATATATATATATATATATAGAAGTCGGAAACAATATCACAACGATCTTAAAGTTGTTTGACATAATGTGTCAGATATATTCAACAATGAACTTTCTTTGTTGTTTTTGCTTGTTTGTGTTTTGGGGGTTTGAGCGGGGGGGGGGGGGCTTTAACGTTACCCTCAACACCGTTTGTGCTATATCATGCGGTGAAAATGGGATTTGAGTGCATTTCTCAAGGACACACAGATGCAGCCAACACGGGCTGGCCTGAGTGGGTATCACACCCACGATTTTATAATATACGAGCAATGACGATTGAATTCAAAGCAGGCCATAAACCGGTAGAATTTGTCATTTAAATATATGAAAGGAATTATGTGAGACCCGAGTAGCTTTCTTTAATCAAATATGGATAAAGCTCCCTTCCCAGTCTCTATTTATTCAGTACACTATTCCTTGATAATGATACATTCCATAGCACATGCTCATATTTTCAATGCAGCTGAACTGTTTCCAAGTTAAAATATGTAAATTCAGTGGTATTTGTTACCATACTTGCATCGATGTGGCAATTGATCCTGTGTTTGGTGAGCTGTGGCGTCAGTTTGAACTGCTTTCGCACCAAAAGGCAAATACATTCCTGAATAAAACCCAGCCTATGGATTAATTATTATCCATGGAGGAAAATTTTAGTCTGGCCTAGGACGGTTTATACATATATTAATGAGATTGACCAGTCGTTTATGCCACAACATTATGTAAAGAAAATACTGAAATGAGAATTTTCTGATATTAGACTGCTGTTCATATGCATATTCTTTATTCTGATGTACATTACCATTCAAGTTTTGTAATCGTATCTTATTATCACGGTATAACAGACCAAGACGATTCGTCTGTTATATGTCAACTAGATTTAGCATTTGTGATAGGAGAAAAAAAGGACTTTTTGATTCAGCTATAAGCCAAAAAATGTCTTGTTATCATGAAAGGTAGGAAAGAAAGGAAAGCTGATTATTTCAGTGTTATGAAAATTAACTTTGATTTATAAGAGTGTTGGATGAATTACAAAAAGAGCTATTATGATTAACAAGTCGAAGAACACAAAGTTAAGTTGTGCTTCAATCATTTAAAAACTAAAGGATAAAAAAGGAAGGAAGCCGACTAGAAAAATAAAGATATTAAGTAGCAAGTAAAGAATATTAAAAGCAGAATAAAGAAAGAGAGAAAAAAGAAAATTCCAAAAAGAAAGAACAAGAAAAGAAAGACATATTCGATAATTTAGCTTTGAGCCAGCAAAAATCATATAAATATTTTTCTTCACATTATTTATATGGATACATCCTTGCTCATTTAAGATATAGAGAGAAAAGAAAACTAAATATAATTATGAAAACTTATGTTTTATGTCGTGTACAAGTTTTACAAAATCAATTTTTTCCATTTGGCTTATCAGTGACTTGTCAGATTTAATTCTAACCCTGTAAACTGGAAGAGAGGAAGGGTTGACATTTATTTTGTTGATTACTGTGTACACAATTCATTTTTATGCCTCTTTACAATATTGATGAATGTTGGTTGTGGATGTGATTGTGGTGGTGGCTGTGATGGTGGTGCCGCTGTTGATGATGATTTGTAGTAATAGCAGTAGACTTGACGAATGCAAATATTTAAACTGCATGTCAAAATACCAAGATACAATTATTACAATATTTAATGAAAATTCAATTAATAGCATACATGCTTTCAAATAGACAATAACAATCTTTGACATAACAAACTATATTTTCTGAGTTCATATTCTGCGGTGTAAATGGCTCACATATAACTAAAAGATAAAATGTACCATCAGAATTGAGTGGCTAGATTCTCTTTCCCGTCGTAAATTTTCTGAAGACTACCTGTATCCATCTCTTATTTATTTTTAAAAGTAGTGTGTACTGCATTTGCAAACACGTCTATAAAATTTTCATTAGTTCCCAATCTTTCCAATTTCGCGAAAATGTGTTATGTAAGGTGGGCTATTCGTTAATAGACATATAATCGATCTTCCTCTCTGTAATAGAAAGAAAACATATAATACATATTTTTATCTGTGTTTGTATAACAGATCTGAATCCTGTCAGATCATCTCGATGCCAGCTTCACTAAGTCATTCGGTACCAAAGTGAGCGATAAAGCAGCAGGGCTGACATAGAATTTTACTGCGTAAACAGGGGCTCAGTTTTCGGAATGATACACCCGAACTTTTAAGTCTAACAAGAGGTGTGTCAAGTTGTAGGGAAAATTTGCTGACGCTTTGTGCTTCATGTATGCACATATCTTCTTATAGTTAATTCGTAGTTAAGAGCACCTGGGATAACGTCAATATGTATTATGTAAAATTACAACTATAGACCGATTCTGGACACAAAGAAACTACCTGTCTGTTGTTTAACCGTTATTCAACTACCCGTTTGCAGTTAATTCAAAGGGAATTCTACCACCAGGCCGACCTGGTGGAGACTCCTCTGTTTGTTTTGCAATCAGACAATGATGTCAGGAGCGGCTTGGAACAAGTTCGGGCTTTTGGGGACCGGAAACAGAGAGAAACAAATGAGGGCTAAATTACCCCAGGGTAGTTTTCAAAGACCAGGCCGTATCCAATCAAAACTGAGAGATTCAAATCGAGGACGGAGTCTCAATAAGCAACCGCTTAGGTTCGGACCAAATCCAATTTTCAGTTATTACTTGTGTGAACCTCGCCAAAAGTGGATCGTATAGAAGTTGAGAGGCATTAGACTGTACTCCGAGTAGCCGACGTTTGTGCGCTCGTTAAAAGGGGAAGGAATTCTAGAGAAATTCCAGGTTTGGATTTGCGGGTGGCTGTAGAGTCGACATCCGAGGATCGGAGAGAGGGAAGACACGCGGAGAGCACGTGGTAGGCGTTAGTGTGACGTCAGCAGTTGATGTGGAGGCGCAATGCCAGAAGAAGCACGTTATAGGGAGTACCGGAAGTGTCGGAAGGACGGATCTGGATGTGCCAGGAGAGCACGTAGTCAAAGATACCGGAAGTACAAAGAGAAACAAGAGGCGGACAAATGAGTAACAGAAACAACACTGAAGGGAAACACTGTCACTTAGGACCTTTAATTCATATGATGAGATAGTAATTGGCAATTTTGAATAGGTCATTGATTGTATTTGTTCGAAAGAAATTGCGATTGAGAAATTTGTCGGTGAAATTGTTGAATATATTTTATATATTTTATTAAATGTTTATACCTTTCACCTTAAGTTATTCATACACCTAGACCGTCGAATTGGAGCTATTTAAATTTAAATTGTCCACCTTCTCCGGTATTAGAAATAATGCCGTAGGAGGCACGTGACAAGGTGTGTATGATATGATGTGAAAAAATACCGACAAAATCGGGACATGATTACTAAGTAAGGTCATAGCAATCTACGTCCCCGGCATTTTTGTGTGTATTTTCATCCATGTTTCCGTTTTACACCATTTACTCTCTCTCTCTCTCTCTCTCTCTCTCTCTCTCTCTCTCTCTCTCTCTATATATATATATATATATATATATATATATATATATATATATATATATATATATATATATATATATATATATATATATATATATATATATATATGTGTGTGTGTGTGTGTGTGTGTGTGTGTGTGTGTGTGTTTCTGTATAAATGGTGTAAAACGGGAACATCGATGAGAATGCACACCAAAAGAATTAGAAGAAGTCCGTAACGTGTGACTGACATTTAGAGGAAGTTTTTTTAAAGTATTTAAAAATCTTTTTTTTAAAACATTTAACATCTAAATTATGAATCCAAACATACAACATATCAGGGATGGATGCTTGCCAATATGAAGTAAAACATTGTCAATATAAATAATAATATGGTACAGTATTATAATGTCATTACTATATTGTTTTGTCACATTAATTTGCAATGCATATTATGTAACAATAAGACAATGATATAGAAAACTAGCTTTGAAAAATGTCTAGCATGCAGAAACGGAAATTTTCATTCAAAAGATTGTTTGCAAATAGAAACAAATAAAGACCAGAGTTTAGGAAGGAAAAATTGGTAAACAAGAGTTTCAGTGGAGAATCACAGAAATAATGGCTGAACCAATAAAAACAATTGTTGAACCAATAACGAAAATAGTTAAAGAAGTTATACGACCGGTAGCAGTACATGTGCTAACTAACACATACGGTCAGGCCACGCATTTCTACTAGAGTTTTATGATTGGCAAAACGCGCTTCTGATTCTCTGCATTTGTTGGAGTTACTAAAAACAGCCTTTCAATTAAAATCAATGCAGGAAGAGAAATAAAAACGTATTGAGGAAAGCAGATATGCCGTCGCTTTATCGGGGGTGGAAGGGGTACAACCCCAAAAGAGGAAATAAGAGAAGCAAAGGAAAGAACAAACCGTTTGACAAATAATTCTAGGATGCCCCAGGAAAGAAGAGGGGAGCCCACAAAGGTAAAGGATATGTTTCAAACCAATTAGCAAATGTTAAAATACTGCGTGGAGAATAAGAGTTAATCCATTGAGATTTCTTGGATCATACATCCATAAATGCATAATCATAGCACAATACATTAAGACAGAATATGACAATATTTTTCACACCTGTAGGTGATGTTATACAATTATATAAAGGTATTTGCAACAATATTAATTTTTGACAGTAAAAATTATACCTGTCGTAACTACAAAAAGTTTACAACAGATGTTTTCTGCCGCTTTTGCTTGATTTAAATAAATTGTATTAGATTGGATTGATATATGCACACATTTGTTATTCATTGCCTACTGTTAATCGGTAAAGCAATGCAATTTGCTAATATGACGGAGCAACGTGGATCAACAATATTACAGATATGAACGACGTTTGTTGTTTGCGACTCTCGTTTAACCAAAACGTAATATAGAACCTGCTTACAATACACTGGATCAAGATTAATACTAGAAGGAGAATTCAGAGTGAATTTTACTATGGTATATACCATAAGAAAGGATTAGATGTCAATATATTTAAAGACAGGAAACATATGTGATAAAACAGTGAATATGACTGATATTGAGTCATTGATAGTACGGTGTACTCATGTAACTGGTAGTTATATTAATGTATCAAAACTCAGACGTAATATTTAGCTATAGTCCAAACAATTTACTTGGGAGTTTTCTAGACGTCAAAGGCAAATCAGTTAACAGGATAATGATAAAGTTGATTTCAGTAATGAGAGAACATATTGCTATATATCTATCAGTGAAAGAACACACGCACACACACATATCTCCATATATATATATATATATATATATATATATATATATATATATATATATATATATATATATATATATATATATATAGGGTATAGGGTAGAGGGGGGCAAAACGCCCCGTTTAACAACTTTTGGTAATTTATGGCATGATTTACATGATTGTGTTCGCAACTGGACAATTTATTTAAAGTATGCGTTACGTCTAACCTAATGGAATGATGTTTGGTTACAATGAAGAAACTATTTACGAGAAAAATGAAAAATGGTAAAATCTTTTTAAAGGGGCATTTTGCCCATATGCTCGGGCAACACTCCTCTTCGGGGCATTTTGCCCCACAATGCATTCAACATCTGTAATGTCTGTAAAACTACAGGAATACAATTGAACTGTAAAATCAAGTATTATTCCTATATGGACATTTTATATATGGCAAAGATGCTAAAACTACATACTGTTGCATCATTCAAATTAGCACGACAATGCGGATAAGCAAGCAGCTACAGCAATGCTCAAGTCTAAATAGTCCCTAATTTCCACCGTTAATGAAGAAAAAGACAAAGCCCAAAAGTCGTGAATGTTCCTGGAAATTCTTTATTATTCACACTTAGCACTACAAAATTGCATATTGAGGGTGGTGCCACAGGATTCATGGCACTACCTTGCACTACGACAAGGAATCTTCTATTAAGGGATCATCACTTCCTCCATATTCAAATTCGCAGTTTCCACAAATGTTGTCTTTATTATGTGTTCTTTCTGCTGACGATCCAAGATCATGTTTAGCAACGGACTTTATACTCGAAGCCTTTTTTCCTTTTCATGGTCAGCTATACAAGTTGTCTTCATAATCTACCTATCTTCTTGTCCTCTCTACATGTCTGCTTCTTTGTCTTCTTTCTGTTTCGAAACTTTGGTTTCATTCCATTTGCTCCCACTTGCCTATACAGTCCTATCACATTTGCTTTTTGTATTTGTCATCGTCCTTCTTTGCTTTTAAATAAGCATCTTTTAATACGGTGATGATGTTAAGTTCATGGCTGATTCTGCCTTTCGCTTTATTGTGCGCTGACTGGATATTCTAGGCTTTGGCGAATGTTTAAGCAATATGTTCATAAATGCTGAATCGTCTGCATTTTTGCATTCGTTATGAGATACCCTCAAGGTAGCACTTTCCATTCTTCCAGCAAGAATAGCTTCGTCAAACCTTTTCCGATTGTCTGTCTCCTCGACGGTGATGGCAGAGTGATGAGTTTGTTGATTATCAGGTGACTGAGTATAAATTGTTTTGTCTGCCTCTGGATTACCCGACCCATCCACAGTGGCTGTAGAACTACCAGTTAGCAGACTTTCAACCGCTTTCCTTGGTTCAGTCAGTGTTTCTGCATTGTCAGAAGTGACCATAACTTTGCAAAGAGATTGATCATCAGCTGACCTATTTCCTTCATTCGATGTTTCTGTATCGCCTGCCCCACCTGCAATAACTATAGGAATACCAACTGATTGTTTGTCAGCTCTTGTCGTCTTGAACAGATGTTTCTGCATCACCCGACCCCTTCGACATGTCTGTGCAACCAGTAACCGACAGGTGATCAGCTGTCTTATTTGATTCAATCAGTTGTAATGACATAGCTAGTGCTTGTTGACACGCATTAGGCCTATCTGATACTGGTTAAGGTCATCAGTTGCCATAGAAGGAGCGAAATCGTCATCCGTGAACTTATTTGAATTAAAAGGCCAAAGTCCACAGCCTTCAAAACCAGTGACAGCTTTCTGTAAAACCGGCAGATCGGTTATATGCTGAAGAAAAACTTCCAGCAACTTCAAATGCACTTATTCGTCTTCCTGGAATGTTTGTCATCCAGTTTCCAGACTCCAAATTGAAAACACTTTTTTGTGCCTTTAAAAATGTGATATCAAGAGGCTGGAGCCGTTGTGTGCAATGGGGAGGAAGGTTATCAACACAATCCCTTTATCGCGTGCATAGAGAACAACGTTTTATGGCTATGGTGCCCATTAAGGAAAATATGTGTGGAGAGCCCTTCGCACATGTCACAAAACTTGTGAAATGTTCCAGCCATTGCAAGAAAATATGACTGTCTGTCCACCCACTTGGGCTAAACAAGCCCACTGCTCCTGCTGGTGCGCCATTCACCAGTGATGGAACCATTCGTTTACGTGGTTAGAGAAATGCTGGCGGTACAAAGGTACCGGCCGCTTTCATGGCTCATATTACGGTAATAGTTTGACCACGTTCACTGCTTGTAGCTTTACCAACTAATCTAACACCTTTTGATGCAATGATGTTTTCTGGCTTGTGGCCAGTACTAATGCCTGTTTCATCCATGCTCCATATTCTGAGACCATCAGCAAGTGTTGCGTCAAGAGATTCCTTATATACTTATTAAAAATTGACTACCCGTGGCTTGTTAAAGCCAACGGCTCTGCTGTCACTGGTTGCCTTTGGAGTTCTAATGGCTAGATTTTGATGCATTTTCATTAAGCCTTTCAGTCAGTCAATACCTGCTGCATTACCTTGAAATGGATGGTTTTTGATATTCAGATGAACTGCTAAGTCGTATGCCAACCGCCGTACGTGAATAGTGGAAAGTCCAAATAATGCCTTTTCCATGCACTGGATGTGCTCGATTAGAAGTAACTCACAATTAGGCTTGAAAACAGTAGTCGTACTTGCCAGTTTTGACACTCCAGGTTGCGAAACCTTCAAATCTCTATGTCTCCGCAGAGTTTTAGCTGGAATTCAATAATTCATGGCAGCAGCTTTCAGTGCAGTTCCTCAATGAATTGTTTCAAGAGCCGCATTTAGTACTGGTGTCCCATAATTTCCTCGATCAGTTTTCCTCCTGTAAGTTCGTACCATATGTAAAAAAAAGTATAGAATAATTTTAGGCATATGAACGGTTAGTTAAAAAGTGTACAATATTTAAACAGTTTTGGGGTAAAACGCCCCCTGTAGGGGGCGCTTTGCCCCTATTGTGCAGCATTGACACTTTAACAATGGGCGGAATTAACAAATTCTGAGAATCATAAAATATTATACATAATGCATCTTACCCTGTTTTCTTTAGGTAGTTCCAGTCAAAAATACTGCAAACAAATGGATTGAATACTTTTACAGGAAGATGCCAACAAAGCAATATTCTTGCATAAACACCATGCGTGCGGCTGCATACAACAATGGCCACGATTCACAAGGCCTGTGTAACCTGGGCAAGCTTGCTGTATGTATGAAGACCAGTCCATTTTCTAGCGCAGGGGCGTCAGGATGGCTTGGGGACGTTTTACCCCATGGAGGCGTTTTGCCCCCCCCCCATATATATATATATATATATATATATATATATATATATATATATATATATATATATATATATATATATATATATATATATATATATATATATATAAAGTGTGACATATAGAGACTTATTGGAAAAATAATTTTCATTTTTTTTCATTCCAATATTTTCACATGTGAAAGAGCTATCTTGATATTTTCACATGCGAAAATTTAAGATTTCCCATCATGCCATGCGACGCTTGATTCTGTGTGCCTGCATACGTTGTAACTGCGACAATAAAAACGAGTACTTTGTGACCTAGAACAAATAAATGGAGGCATTCTTACATTTCAGACATGGAAAATATTCCCCTCGCTTCCTTGACAACAACACCAAATCTGCTGTGATGCATTGCTGAATCGGACTTGCCTTTTCTTCGGTCACATAGTATGCATGTCATGTTTGCTAATCCCCCAGCTATAACGTCATGTATAAGCTATAATCTACCTGTCTTGGGAATATTACCGTGGCCATGTGTTTGATGTCTAAAGATTTCGCGGGCTAGTGTTAAACTCTTACGCAAGGTTACATGACCCGCCAAAGACCTGAATCTTGAATCGGCAAAGGTGATAGATCGCACCATATAAACAAAGACTTGCAGTTATCACACCTATGTGTTATGGGTTAGTCCAAAGATCAAAAGGAAGTCCACGTGGTATTATTATTCGTCCCCAAGTTAACAGACAGCGAGAAGGACATTGTCTCCTAAGTTTGATTTGATCGGTTCACAGCGATATCCAATCGAAATTGAAACTGGGGGTGTGATTACAATTTAGACCTGAATGATAACTTTTCAGAACTCGTAAGAGAAAATTTAGTATTCGCCTAGAGGGATTGCGGATCAATAGGGTTTACTCCGAGAAGAAGCCACTCGTAATTTGGCGGCAAAACTTAAAGGTAGGTTCTAAGGAAAGACAAAGATTCGAAATTGTCAGTAAGTTATTTCCTCGAATTTTTGCAGAATATTACGGCATCATAATTGTAATTATTTGTAGTATGTATACTTAATTACTAGGATCGTTTAGTATATAGATTTAACTTTGTAGTGTTTCATTTACATGCGTGTTTGAAAAATGGGCTTGAGCTTACGTAGAGAATTATTAGATGCGAGGCGGAATTATGTAGATTGTTAGCTTGTGGTCAGAATTAATTCTGTAATTCTCTATTAAGTTACTTCGTAGTAAACCAATGCATTTATTAATGCGTTATGATAGAATTTACACATGCTTTAATTGTGAAATTGGAATGGTTTAAGTATGTAAGATTAGTTACTATGGACGTACGAATATATCAGAGCATGGATATTTGAATATTTGTGTACTTTGTATGAGTTGTAAGGTAAATAAATGCGTCTGATTATTATGATATTGTTTAGCATAGCGGGATTAGGAATATGTATTGATGTGACGGAATTTATTGGTGTATGTATAGGAAGTAATTGATACCGTGCTGTATTATGACGTTGTTTTACCACGCAGGAACGTATGGGTATCTCGATGTGAACGAATGTGTGACCGAAGAAATTTAATAGCCGTTATCTGATGATAGGCTGTGTGTAGAGTGAGATGAGAGGGCTAAGGAAAAAGATTGTACCGTCTTTGTGTTTTCAAAGGAAGCTTTTTAGGGGACACAGAAGTTCGAGTTCCATTGGGTCCCGAGCCTTCAAGAGTTGGAGACGGAATTGAGGCTGTAGCCGAGACAGTCGAAGTCGACAGAAGGATAGTCGTGGTAGAGAAGTGGAAGAGGAGGAGTAGAAATCTAGAGAAAGTGGAGGAGGAGAAGGAGTCTAGGGAAGGTCGAGGAGAAGGAGGAGAACAAATTTGGAGAACAGTCGAGGAGGAAGTGGAGAAGGAAGTGGGAGAAATAAGAGAGAGAAAGGATACAATAGATGAGTAGAATTACAAGGACAGGTGGAAATCAATCTCACACTGCTAATCAAGTGATGCAATAGGCTTATTAAAGGGTCGAGCGGAAGGAGTGTAATTGGAATTTGAGTCATTTGAATATTGAATTGTTATTAAATTGTTATTAATTGAATTTCAGCCTTTTTTGTTTATTTAACCATCTAACTGTCGGCATTGCTGACTGGGGGCTCGGAGCTTTACATCTATCTTTCACTAAATTTAACTTCCAACAAAATGGAGCCTGGGTGGGACTTCTATAATAGTTTAAATAAAACATTGGGAGCACCCCACCCCAACCATAACAATCCTCACAATACAAAATGACAAAAATGTAATTTACTGCAACACATTAGGTCAACCCAATCCTACTTCTTTCTTAAGTCACGTATATTTATATGATCATGCAATGAAAGTGGGTTGAATTTATGAAAACGGGGTGGGGGTACAGCATTCCGTGCATTAGTTAAGAGCGGCTTCATGTCTTGTGACAATGAAGGTTCCACCAAAAGGCAAATAGTGTCAGCAGGAAACCAAGGGATGGCTGTCTTCCTTTCATTATCAAGCATCTTTGGTATATGCCGTGTCTTAAATATGATATTTCGTTGCGATTATCATACAATGATTATGAACCGATATCCACTAGAACAATATATCTGAAGATTTGGCCAAGTTGATCGTAAGACATGTCGGTTTATTTAGGGAAGCTATATATTTGGAACAAATTAAGATATATCATCAGGAATGCAATAGTTTAGTATTGATTCCATCCTGGAGAATCACAACGAAAGCAATTGGGTAGAATCCGTAGCATGGTTTTTTATTACATTTCAATCAGCAAGAAGAAGAAATATGAACCGAATTACAACATCCAATCAATATGTTGTTATAATTGAAAAGACAGTGAAACATGATTACAAAAACAAACAAGCGTTTGTTAATGAAAGGAACCTTTCTCACAATTTAATTTGTGGGCACCCTTGAAAAATATATAAAAGTTTAACTATTAAACTCCTATATCTTATACTGACCACGTGATAATTGCTTTAGGTCCTAAATAATATACTTCTGTCATCTAATGCAGAGAGAATTGTCTTGTTCGTACAGTACACGCCATGGTTGCAGTTTTTTTTTTTTTTTCATCGTATCATGTTCATTTCGTTTGTGTCCTCTTTGCCTCCAAAGTTGAATATTGTTATACAGATCGAGATTTCGTTTTGTTTTAACAATGGTCTTGGTGACACATTTTGTTTTGAGAACGCTGTCATTTGTGAAATTTTATTATGTACATTTGTTTTATCTCAGACTCTTCAAGAACCTTACGTCCCTCATCTTAAGACTGGCCACATAACGCTAGTGGTGTGAGTTGAACACAAAATACGAATTAAGGATATCTGTACATCTCGAATGAATATTTTCCTTGGTATTCATAAGCACATTATATGTAAACACTTCAACTATCAAGAAATCAGTGTTGACATGCAACAACGCCGTCTTATCTTTCGTCGTATTTGGCTTTTAGATGTTTGCAATAAAAGTCAAACGAAAGATACTTGCAGATATCGAGGACGGCATAAATTGCTCTTATAAATGTGTGTATCTAATGTTGATACCAACCAATTCTTCTTATAACTCGAACTGAAATTTGGTCTGGCTAACAAATGTCTGGCTTTGTCCCTTGAAGACGAGGCGTACAAAATTGTATGACGTCTCTGATATAGATCCATTATTTTGGCATATACGGCGTTGTTTAGAAGTTTGAATAGATTTCGTTTAGATCCATTATTTTGGCATATACGGCGTTGTTTAGACGTTTGAATAGATTTCGTTCTTTCTCAGAGCCGTGTGCCTTGCTGAAGCTCTCAGTTATGACTGGGCTCAATGTTCAGACTTAATCCACGACTTTGGATTAAATTTCAAGACTTAATCCACGACTTTGGATTAAATTTCAAGACTTAATCCAAGACCTTTTAGTAAATATTAAGAAATAATGCAAGAATTTTGATTAAATATTAAGACGGTGAAACTTTAATTCTTTCGCAAGATATTCCTCACGTTTTGCGCATTGGTATGCATCTTTCTCTGGCTGATGAAAAAAACAGACAATATGTCCCATTTCAAACAACGATGCCATTGCTATTAATGTTTTGTTGCCTTTTTCTTTGTGGCAGATCAATATATGATGGTCCCTTAAATAGGACATTTGAAATATTAATACCTAATGATTGCGCACCAGTTGTTCTTGCCCAGCCTAACTTATTACCCTGAAAGTCGTCAAGATCCATACTAATTCTGACTCGTTACCCTAAAAGTCATCAAGATCCATACTAATTCTGACTCGTTACCCTGAAAGTCATTAAGAGCCATACTAATTCTGACTCGTTACACTGAAAGTCATCAAGATCCATACTAATTCTGACTCGTTACCCTGAAAGTCGTCAAGATCGATACTAATTCTGACTCGTTACCCTGAAAGTCATCAAGATCCATACTAATTCTGACTCGTTACCCTGAAAGTCGTCAAGATCGATACTAATTCTGACTCGTTACCCTGAAAGTCGTCAAGATCGATACTAATTCTGACTCGTTACCCTGAAAGTCATCAAGATCCATAATAATTCTGACTCGTTACCCTGAAAGTCATTAAGAGCCATACTAATTCTGACTCGTTACCCTGAAAGTCATCAAGATCCATACTAATTCTGACTCGTTACCCTGAAAGTCGTCAAGATCGATACTAATTCTGACTCGTTACCCTGACAGTCATCAAGATCCATACTAATTCTGACTCGTTACCCTGAAAGTCATCAAGATCCATATTAATTCTGACTCGTTACCCTGAAAGTCGTCAAGATCGATACTAATTCTGACTCGTTACCCTGAAAGTCATCAAGATCCATACTAATTCTGACTCGTTACCCTGAAAGTCATCAAGATCCATACTAATTCTGACTCGTTACCCTGAAAGTCATCAAGATCCATACTAATTCTGACTCGTTGCCCTGAAAGTCGTCAAGATCCATACTAATTCTGACTCGTTACCCTGAAAGTCATCAAGATCGATACTAATTCTGACTCGTTACCCTGAAAGCCATCAATATCCATACTAATTCTGACTCGTTACCCTAATGTCTTCAAGATCCAGACTAATTCTTACTCGTTACCCTGACGGTCATCAAGATCCATACTAATTCTGATTCGTCGCCCTGAAAATAAGATCCATACTAATTCTGACTAGTTACCCTGAAAGCTATCAAGATCCATACTAATTCTGACCATTGCTTGTCTAATGCATCTTTCATTTCCTCTTCATTTGTTGTCATTATACTTGAGATAAGTTTCTTTCCAATATATTTTTCAGGTTTGTTAAAACATATTTTTTATACAAGCTATGATTTCAAGCCTTTATTTTCATTTTTTTTTAAACGTTATTATCTCTTATCGGTTATTTTCTACAAATTGTTGGATACCTCTTGTCTCTTGTCCTGATCTGGTTTTGTTTCATGATATTTTTTGCAAATTTGTTTGATAGCATGCTCTTGATTTTGAAAGCATGCGCAGTTGGTACATCATCAGCATCATCATCATCATCATCATCATCATCATCTTCTTCTTCTTTATCATAATCTTCTGTTTCTAGTTGTTCATCTTCTTCCTGAATATGCAGTAGCATTTGGACTGGTCACGTTTGTTTTACTTCAGACTTGGATTGGCTACTGGCTATTGGGAATTGTTCTGGTTTTCTTCTGATTTGCCCTTGATATCAGCATTGGCTTCAGTTGTTTTCTCAGAATATTGTACCTGATTTTAGTATATGCGTTTGTACAACTAGATTGATTATTCTGTGCACTTTCACTTATAGATTCTTGCAGTTTAGTGAGTGGATCCAACTTGGACAGAACATAACTGTCTAACTTTAGCCACGTGGTTAGTATGTCATACATCACTGAGTGTACAGTTATGTGGCCTTGTCTGTGAATTCCATTATATTAGTACAAGATCATCAAGTCATCATGACCTACATTTCATTCATCCACATCTCTGAGCTGAGATTTTAAGTCAGTTTCTCAGGCAGTTCTACCGGTAGGGTTGTGTACCTGCGCAGATACTTTGTGGTATTCATTCCAAAGTTAGGTCAGTATGACATAAATTTCATGTTTGACTTTCCCCAAACTTGATTGCTGGTATCAAAGTTACATTTTTCTCTACATTAGTATGTACTTTTATCATAGTGAGTAGTCGATCCGGGATATCTCCAGTTAGAGAGTACTTTGTTGATACATATAGAATCCCACTGACCTGCTTCTACGATTGGCTTAAATTTCGATTAAAACACCTAGTTAACTGGGCCCTAAAAGGAATGTTATGGTTTCTTGCAAACGCTAGAAAAGGAGAACAAGATTCTGCCTCTAGCAAATTATAAGGCCCTAAATTACCTTTCCTTGACGATGAAAAAGATAACATGGATAGTATCTTCATCGATTTGAGCGGTATGCCGATAACCAGAAATGGAAACGAGATGATTGGGCTCTTTATCTCAGTGCTTTGTTGAAAGGTAAGGCTCTCGACGTATACTCGCAAAATCCTAGCAGTGAGGTGATTAACTACGGCGCTCTGAAGGAAGCACTACTAAAGAGGTATGAACTGACAGAGCAAGGTTTCCGGAAAAAATTTAGAGATAGTAAACCTGAGAAAGGAGAAACCTTTGGGCAATTTATTATTAGAATAGGTAATTACTTCCGACTCTGGATTGAATGTGCTAAGGTGAACAAGGTGAGGGTTTAGTAGATTTCTTGCTCAGAGATCAGTCACTAAGTATGGTAGGGTGGGATTTGAACCAATTTCTTAAGGAAAAAGCGTTCACAGATGTTTAAGACGTGGCTAAGCAAGCAGATCGTTTCGCTGAAGTACATGGTAGAACTCAAAACGTAGTTTCGAAAGATAAGTCTGGGAATCAGTCTAAGGGTTTGGCTCCCAGAGAGCCAGTAAAGCCAACTGAGATAGGAAAATCTGACAGAGAAACAAGACATCAAGGTGTACAATGTTATGCGAGTAACGAATGGGGTCATGTAAAAGCAAATTGTCCTTAAAGAAAAGGTCCCATACATAAGGCAGCCGTAGCAATACATAAGAACGGTTCCGATAGATCTATTCACGAAGATAATCCTTTATTCGGTACGTGTATGTTCCCGGAAACGCGGGTACCAACAGCGAACGGCACTGTTAACGGTCAGGCGGTCAAAGTTTTACTTGATACTGGTTGCACAGGTGTGGTTATCAAACGTAGTCTCGTGAAGGATAACCAAATGCTGGGGATAGAGACTCCCTGCATGCTATTCGATCAGACGATCGATCGCGTACCTGTTGCAAGAGTCAGGATTGCAACTCCTTTCTTGACCGGAACAATTGATGCGCTTTGTATGGATAATCCAATTTACTATTTGACAAATGGCAATGTTGAAGGGTCTCATCTTCCAACTGTGGAAGTTTGTAAAACGCTCCTAGCTCTAGCTGTTGAAACGCGAGCAAACCCAGTAGGAGAAATGCGCGTTTCGGAAGTTAATCATCCCCGAATCAATCAAAGGAATCTCATGTGACGAATTCCTCTGGGAGCGAGATCACGACACATTCGTGAGATCGATTAATGAGAAAATCCCGTCTAACTACATTAAAGGCTGTACGGGAGGGGGCGGTTCGAAATTTGTCAAAAGAAGTGGATTAATTCATAGGGAGTTTACGTCACAAGGGGGAAAGAACTATTGGCAATTAGTAGTACCTCAAAAATACCGGTCTCGTGTATTGAGGGCAGCCCATTAATCTAGTATGGCAGGTCATCTGGGTACGGGAATGACTACCAGGGGAGTACTGGCTGAGTTCTACTGGCCTGGTGTAAATAGTGACGTTACTAGGTTTTGTAGGTCTTGTGACGTATGTCAGAAACTGTGTCTAAGGGGAGAGTTTTAAGTGTTCCCCTAGGCCAAATGCCCTTGATCGATACACCTTTCAAAAGAGTGGCTGTGGATATTGTCGGGCCCATACAACCTGTAAGCGATACAACAAAAAAACCCCAAAAAAAACCCCACAGGTATATCCTTACACTCGTGGATTATGTTACCAGGTACCCTGAAGCCGTTGCATTGCCTAGTATCGAAACAGATAGGGTAGCCGAAGAGCTAGTGGATATATTCAGTAGGGTAGGAGTGTAGGAAGAAATTTTGACGGATTGCGGAACCCAATTCACTTCCGACTTCGTGAGTGAAGTTAGTAGGCTGTTATCCATAAAACAACTGAACACGACACCGTACCATCTCATGTGTAACGGTCTGGTAGAAAAGTTCAATGGTACATTGAAACAGATGTTACGTCGAATGTGCTCGGAACGTCCGCAAGACTGGAACCGTTATTTGAATGCTGTCCTATTCGCGTATCGCGAAGTGCCGCAAGAAAGTTTAGGGTTTTCGCCCTTTGAATTGCTGTACGGAAGAACAGTACGGGGTCCTATGCGAATCCTACGCGAACTTTGGACAGGTAATGTCCCTGAAGACGAAGTAAAAACTACTTACCAGTATGTGCTCGATTTGCGAGAGAAACTAGAAAACACGTGTAAAATGGCACATGAAAAGCTGACAAGAATGCTAAATATTACAATAGTAAGACGCGGGATAGGAAATTTGTTGTGGGTGATCGGGTTTTAGTACTTCTTCCCACAAGTACTAATAAATTATTGGTTCAGAGGAAAGGTCCATGCTAGGTAAAAGAAGTCAAAGGTGATACGGACTATAAAATTGACGTGAATGGTAGGTTGAGCATATTTCATGCTAATATGCTAAAGTTCTACGTAGAAAGGAGAGAGGACGCGTTAGAAAAGGGGTATTGAATGTAATGTGTTCAGCGGTTATCGAAGACAACGTGGTAATGGGAGAACCTGAGATAGATGCTCCATTGGAATATCACCTGCATAGTGAAAGAGAAGGGATAGATCAGATGAATGTAAGTGCAGACTTACCCAAAGATCAATTTAAACAGATCAAAGAGCTCCTAGGAAAGTATTCTGATGTTTTCACCGATAGACCAGGATGCACAACCCTAGAAGAGCTAAAACGAAAGCTATGTACATCTGATCCAATTAGGATTAAGGGTTACCCAGTTCCATTTAATGCGCGAGAGACAGTGGATGAATAGGTTACAAATGCTAGACTTGGGGCTGGTTAAACGGTCTAACTCGCCATATTCATCTCCCGTTTTCCTTGTCAGGAAAAAAGACGGTACTAATCGCTTCTGTATTGACTTTCGTCAGTTAAACAAAGTGACGGTGTTTGATGCCGAACCGATGCTTCTTGCGAAATTATCAGGTCATCGATATATTTCGAAATTTGATTTGTCAAAAGGGTATTGGCAGGTACCGATTGTCAAAGAGTCCCATCAATTGACGGCATTTGCTACACAGAGAGGGCTGTACCAATTCAAGGTGATGACATTCGGATTGGTAGGAGCCAGCGTCACATGTTGTCGCTTGATGCGCAGATTACTAAAGGCTCGGTATGCGTTGACAGCTTTGTGGACGACATTTTTGAGTACACGGATACTTGGGAGGAGCATCTATCCGTTCTGGCTGAACTTAGAGTGCCTGTGCCTGTGTCATTTGGTCTGCTCAGCCAGGCATTTAAAACCTCACTCCAAGCAAGTAGAAGCGGTTGTAAAATCACCTCAACCAAATAACAAATCGCAGGTTCGATCTTTTCTAGGCTTGGTAGGTTTATACAGGAAATTTATTCCTAATTTTGCTGCCATTGCTAGCCCATTATCTGATCTAACAAAGAAGTGCCAACCAAATAAAGTGTTATGGGGACCATATCAGGAAAGAGCATTTAATGCATTGAAGGAAAAATTGACTAGTGCACCTATTTTAAGGCTACCTGATATCAGCAAACCTTTTATCATAAGAACCGATGCTTCCGATACTTGATTGGGAGCAGTTTTGTTGCAGGAAGAAGACATGATAAAAATACCTGTAGCCTATGCCAGAAGGAAGTTACTGTCTAGGAAACAAAAGTACTCAGTGATTGAGAAAGAATGCTTAGCTGTAGTACGTAGTATGGGGGATTGGTAAGTTTCCTGCCTATCGTTTTGGGAGAGATTTCGTTCTCGAAACGGACCATCGACCATTGTTGTATTTAAACAAAGCTAAGGTCGCTAACGTTCGGTTGATGCGTTGGGCGCTAACACTTCAACCCTATCGTTTTCGAGTTGAGGCAATCAGAGAGGTCGAAAACGTAGGTGCGGATTATTTGAGAAGGATGTAAATAGAAAATCCGGATTACTGTATAACCAGTTTAGATATTGTAAAGCAACAGTAATAGTTAATTTCTTTTATTCTGTGAAAGCTAAACAAAATGTGTACATTTTTCTCTTAAGGGGGAGGTATTGTCACAGAATAAGGCAAGAAATAACTTGGTTTCACCTTAGAACGATTTGATCATCTTAGTCGTACATGCGTACAACGTTACCTAGGGTGGACAATTGTTTTTCTAGTTAAGCGACTGAACTAGCATGTATCTCGTCGTAGACCGCTTGCGGCGAGAGACACTAAAAGCACGGTAAGCACGGGTATTTTACCGTTACTAAGACTTATTCTCCTGGAGATTTAAGGCAAGGTTCTTCTCTAATGGACACATCGGACTTTTGGATCTTCTAAAGGAGTGTACGTTCTCCATTTTTGTTCTACAGCCATAGGGGTAAGTGTTATATTTTTATTTTATTTGATATGTGAAGCATATTCAGTTTTAATGTCGTAGCATGAAATGCTGCCTTTACCACTACGCGGATTTGAAACGTTGTGAACTTTTGAATTGTTAGAAGTTGCTATTAAGAGTTTAATTTAGTAGCATGTATCTTTAGATTTTAATTCCGTACCTGTTATTATGACCAGTTTAGTTTTATTTTAGCTGTGCGTGTGTGTGTGTGCGGGTATATCAGGCTGTCGGTCTGGTCGTCTGTATGTCTGTATGGGGATGGAAGCAGGTGTGACCATCACGGCCATACAAGAAAGGAACTGCTGATTTGTAAACTTGTGCGCATGGTGGATCCATGAAGGGTGTGTGTGGCGAATACAAGTTCGGGCCAACCCAAGAATCCAGGAAAATTGTGTGGTTTGACAATAGACACGTGAACCAGGTCAAAATGTTTCGTTTGCAAGTTTTTACAAGTATTTATATGAGTCTTACGTAGTTATGAATCGTACGGGCTGTACAAATGACCGTGTCACGAGTCATATGTTTGGTACAGTTGTTATGTTGATTCAATTGATCATATTTGTTTCAATTGATGATGTTGTTGAATTGAGTACAAATGAGTTACGTTCATTGCATGAGATTATATGAATCTTACTTTCATTACATGAGATTATGTGAATCTTACCTTCATTACATGAGATTATATGAATCTTACCTTCATTACATGAGAATATATGAATCACATTTTTGCTTTCCCATTTGTGAATGTTTGTGTAAAGTAATTGAATTAGTCGTATGTTTGGAGCGTGAAAGAATCACACTGTATATGTTATAGAGGATATACTTATTTTTATAATTCATTTCATAAACTTCCATCTTTCGTCACATTGTGTTGTGTTGTCATTTAATCCAAGCATCCATTCAGGTCAAATCCTGTTACACAAGAATTTCTGTACACATGTAGATCTGCATCTAATGTTACTAGCTACCATTAGTGTAAAGGCGAGTTATGCGTCTTCCGACAACTATTGTTTCATATTTCACAAATATATTTTCATGATGAACTGTTTATGCAGCTTGTTTTCAGGCGGTGTCTCTCTAACTAAATAGCTAAAGCTGAAATCTCGCATTAACACTACATATACGTTTTGTTTGTAAAGGGAGCAAATCTAGATTGTATACATTTATTATGATGCCCAGGTTACCTCCCATATATACTGCTCGAGGAATACACACAATAGTTTAGCATTTATATTTATCAGTTTAGTATAGGAGTTCAGTTAATATCTAAATACGCTACAGAAAAATACGTGAGATCGTTTCGAAAATGGGAAGCAATGAGGAATTGAAATTATTGTTGTCCTTACAGAATTCTTCTTTTGTTTCTTTTCATTGCCAGCTTGCTCAGTCGTCAGTATCCCACACTAGTGCTATCGAATGGGTGCGGATTCAAATCCTACGGCCAGATCAGCCTTGGTCGAATGCCGAGGTTCAACCTTGGGCAAAGCATTTTATTCCATTTGCCGAGACACCAAATAACTATCTTGTGTTGCTATGCCGTTAAACACCAAACCAAACCAAGTCATTCTCACTATCCCTGCAGCATAAACTGGAAGGTTACAAATGTTAAACTACTTTGTTCCCTGTACAGAAATAGTTAATTTTATCAACGATCAGAATATCGACGTCTTTATCCTGACAGAAACATGGCTAAAAACATCAGGCGATGAACCCAAGTGCGTGGATCTAACACCCACCGGTTACTCCATCAAGTCGTTCCCCCGCCACTCTCGCGGAGGTGGAATTTCTGTCATCGCAAAGAACTCCATGACCAACCGTCTTAACCACACTACAACCTTCAATTTCTACCACACATCGTTTGAACTAGTCCAAACCACACTCACACTGGAACAAAGGTCAGTCCATTTTTTCTGCCTCTACCGCCCTCCTCCTAGTAGAAAAAGCAAGTTGACTGAATCTCTCTTTTTGGAGCAGTTTCCGAATCTCCTGGAGTATGGAAATTCGATAGGTGGCAACCTGATTATTCTTGGAGATTTCAACTTTCACTTTGACTGTCCTGGAAACCCATACACATCAAAACTCCTAGATTCCATTCACGTTTTCAACCTCAAACAGTCAGTTAGCCGACCCACACATAAACATGGTCACATTTTAGACAGGATTCTTTATAAACCTGATAATATTCTACAGTCCTCCCTGGTGTCCCACGAACTTGCATCAGATCACCTCTGTATTATATGCCATCTTGACGTATCAATCCCTAACCCTCCACCTTTATTTGCTGCTAAGAGAAACCTCCGTATGATAAACAGAACCCAACTAATGCATGACATCCAAGCAAACCTAACAACTACCTTACCTTCTACAGCAGAACAACTCGATAACTGCCGGCGTTCATTGCTTGACAAACATGCCCCAGCAACGAAGTGCAGAGAATCAATTCAAAAGTGTTCTCCGTGGTATAGCAATGTTAGGGACCAGCTTCGCACTGCTAAAAGAGACCGCCGTAAAGCTGAGAGGCTTTGGCTTTCCACCAGACTCACTATTCATAAGCAAATCTATGAAGCCGCTAAGAAGAATGTCACAAACATAGTCCATGCAGCTAAATCAGCCCACTACAGTACTAAGATCACGGAAAGTTTCAGCTGCATAGAGCTATTCGAGATTACTAACAAGCTAATGTCAAGGAACAAATGTACACCACTTCCAACTACCTTCTCTCTAGTCGACCTTCCGGACCTGTTTGCAAATTTCTTCCGTGACAAAGTACAAACCATCAGAGATAAGCTTGACAACACAATTTCAATTGACTCGTCGTCACCATACAGTTGCGATATAGAATTTTAGCGGCAACCGTTAGCAGCATTTGAACCTGTCTTTATGGATTTAGTACGTACAATCGTGATGAAGAGTGCACCAAAGTCATGTGAACTTGATCCGATTCCGACATCACTGCTGCTTGAGTGCTTAGATCCAAAATTGCCTTCACTAACTGATGTTATTAATATCTCTCTCGCATCCGGGGAATTCCCATCATTTTTCAAAACTGTCATTGTAAAGCCTCTGCTGAAGAAACCAACACTCGACCATAACGATTTAAAGAACTACCGCCCAGTTTTTAATCTCCCATTCATGTCAAAAATCTTAGAAAAGTTGTTCTATCCCAACTTGTATCTCATCTGAATTCAAACAGTCTTTTTAGCAATGTACAGTCTGCATATCGCCGTTGCCACAGTACCGAAACTACTCTTCTGAAAGTAGTTAATGACCTTCTCTCTGCTTTGGATAGCGGAAAGATTACAGTCCTCACTCTCCTTGACTTGTCTGCAGCATTTGACACAATAGACCATGATATATTACTTCACCGTCTCCAGCAAGTATTTGGCATTCACGATACAGCCATACTATGGTTCAAGTCCTTCTTGGTCAACAGGACACAATTGTGTCCGCAAATGGAAAACACCCCAGCCCAGTTGATCTATGTTGTGGTATTCCACAGGGGTCTGTCCTTGGACCTGTTCTCTTCATTCTATACACTCAGCCACTCTCAAGTGTCATAGATCATCACCCAGTGTCTCACCAGTTGTATGCTGATGACACCCAAATATACAAATCTAGCCACCCAACTGAAGTTGAAGCTACCATCCAAGGTGTAGAGAGGTGCATTTCCGATGTGAAATCATGGATGACATGTAACAAGCTGCAGATGAATGATGATAAAACTGAAGCCATCCTGATTACAACACAAAGACTCTCTCATTCACATCCTTTACCTCAGACAATAAATATCAGCAACACCAACATTAAATTCACACAGTCAGTACGAAACCTCGGTGTCACTCTCGACAGTACTCTCTCATTGCACCAACATGTCATGAACATATGCAAGGCTGCATATCTTGAGCTGAGACGAATCAGCTCCATTCGCAAGTATCTTTCAGTTGATGCCACTAAAACACTTGTGTGTTCCTTAGTACTTTCAAGACTGGACTATTGTAACTCGATTCTGTCTGGTTCGTCTCAATATCTACTCCAGAAACTTCAAAAAGTTCAAAACACAGCTTCTCGGATCATCCTTAGAGTACCACGATCAGAGCACACCTCCCTCCTGCTCTGTACCCTACACTGGCTATCCATTTGATCCAGAATTAAAAAGCAAAATTTGTTCTCTGTACTACCTTTCACTGACGGGCTGCAGTCCAACATACCTGTCCGACCTCACCTATGTGTACACACCAGCAAGATACTTACGCTCCTCTTCTGACACTCGTATTCTCATTATTCCCACTATGAAAATGAAATCATATGGACAACGTTCTTTTGCATATCAGGGCCCAGCAACGTGGAACGAATTGCCCACTGCACCTAGACACAAAGACACAGCGATCTCATTCAAGAGCGCTCTTAAAACTCGCCTATTTCAACTGCAAAAACAGACTTAAAGACCTAATAATGTTTCCTTACCTTAAATGTGTACAGCATGTTTTCTGTTTCTAATTTCGTGGTGATTGTTTTTATTTTTGCAATCATATCATTATATGTTTTTTAAATGTTGTCAAATGTCGCACAGCGCTTAGAGCTTCTAAAGATTAGGCGCTATACAAAGTCCTCACTATTATTATTATAATTATTATTATTATTATTATTATTATTATTATTATTATTATTATTATTACGATTATTATTATTATTATTATTATTATTATTATTATTATTATTATTATTATTAATATCTCTAGTTTACATGACCAATTTTACAAGTGGACTCGAATTCATTTACAAATATGGGTGAAACCTTCAGAGTTGCAACCATAAACTGTATTTGCTAAGGAGAAAACAAGAAGAGTAGATCTCTTTCACTGATCGAAGTCAAATGTTTCAGTTTTGTTTTGTTGAATACCATATATGAATTAGGCTACAACATCAGCTCAGACCTGGTGCAGGTTGTTGAGTACCTCTATGACAAAGCCACCAGTGTTGTCCTCATCAATGGCAGCAGAGGAGATTGGTTTCGAACAACAGTTGGAGTCAGACAGGGATGTATACTGTCACCTACACTCTTCAACATTTTCCTTGAAAGGATCATGGAGGATGCCTTGCAGGACCACAAGGGCACTGTCAGCATCGGGGGAACAACAATCACCAACCTTAGCTTCGCAGATGATATTGATGACTTAGCTGGAAAAAGAACTGTTTATTATATACTCGTTCTCTTTAGGGTCATATTTTGAATAAATACGAATTGAAACAAATTTTGTTTTTCTGTTAATCCAACTGAATTCTGCTTTTCAGCTTGTGATGGACTGCATATATTATCTGAGTCAATTCCGTACGATGTACATGTGATTTGAGCAGTGGACTGACATTCAATCAACTGCACCTCTCTTCCATTATTGTTTGTTCGGATTTATACTGTACGAAAAATATTAATTTTTTCAACTGAAATTTTTAACAAATGATGCTATGGAATAACACATTCATTTCGCTTTGAGTGCAGTATGGAGAATATTATTTCTGTTGGAAATGTAGTCGAAATTACAGTACAATTGTGCGATGTGTATCAGTTTGGAACAAATGACATGGGCCATGTAATTTGGATTTGCAGAACTAACTAAGAAAGTACATTTTGAGGAAATTCAAGATGTAAAAATGTAAGTATATTTCTTTGCTATTCTTATTATCAGCTAAAAATAAAAAAACAAAAAAAAAAAACATACTTATGCCCTGTCACTTGCATCTCGCTGCTGGATGGACAAAGCTATGATCTGTATCATACAGTGTGTCTGCAATCGCTCGGCTAATTGTATCAAAATAGTTCCACAGGGTAAATTGAAAATTGTTGTGACATTCCATTTAGCCAGCGGAAATAATATTTTTCGTCTTCTTGGATTATTGGTTCTGAGGCTCTTAATTTCATTCAGCTGCATTTTATTCTCGAATCTAGTATTTTGACAGACTTGTAAAATATTACGTCTCTGATAGATACGCGATAGCCCTTGGCCTCAATATGCTTTTCTTTCCGTTATTTTTTAGACTCTAGAGAGCACTTGTCATAGTCGTAACCATTCTATTTGCGAAAACATATTAATATTCCACTAAATAACTGTTTAAATGATCAGAATGGTATTTTCAATTACTGCATCTCTCACATTTGTTGTCGACATTGAGAATATCACGTTAATTTTTTGCTTCTTTGAAAGTTTCTTTTCTGACTCGGCGAAATCGTCCACATCGTTAAATTTACCATCTATACTTTCAAATGGACGAAACCGCTGCTTTTAGTTCATTCACAAAAAATTTAATCAACCAAAACCTAAAGCAGCTACTACACGGGTGTACACGATTTGTTTACAAAGTAGTTCCTAATACACTATACTATCTTTAGGCACATGTGTCCTGCACGTACGTGTAATATGAACGTGTTCAGAATTGTAAAATACTGCCCATTCTAACAATGTAAAGTTAACGGAGACAAAATATATATATATAACAACTAATAATAGCTCCATTATTCTATATGAGTATGAGCTCATTGACCAAATTATTATTCAAGTAAACAAAAAAGCCTAAACATGTTGATTTGTGTCAGGGTTTTGGAGATTCCAAAGTGAATTTTATAGGGTATTATGTTTTAAATAAACAAGGCTCTGACAAAATTCTTGGATAAAGACATTCGTTGGAATTTATACTAAATTCAAACCTGGAATAATATTTCTGTGATTCAACAAGAGACTGTTCACACATCAGCACGATGCAGGCTATAAGACACGTCATCGCCTTCAATTTTAAATCTGTTCGGGACTTGAACTGAATTTTATTCAGGACTTTTAATTACTTGGACTAGTGCTTTTAATTCTTGGATTATTTTTGTATCTAATTCGCAATACAGGAAGTTCTTTTTTACTCATTTTTCACTTTGTTTTCAAGGGAAATAAATTATTTGTTAAATTTTACAAAGCTTGTTGTCTTCACTCTTTACTGTTACTTACTTTCAGAGCATAGACTTGTAACAGGGTGTGTGTGTGTGTGTGTGTGTGTGGGTGGGTGGGTGGGTGGGTGGCTACACATAATTGCACCGCTCCGGTGGCCTAGTGGTTAGAACGTCCGCCTCGGATGCGGGAGGTCGCGGGTTAGAACCTTGGCCAGGTCATACTAAAGACGTCTGAAAATGGTACTAATACCTGCCTAACTAGGCAATCAGCATTAAGAGGTAAGTGTTAGGACTGGTCGGCCTGGTGTCAGGATAATGTGACTGGGTAAGACATCATGCTACATGTCTGCGGCATGATGCCCCAGTGCTTGACATCGCTATAAACTGCCACACCACAGACATCGTTGCGATGTGACTGAACATTTGATAAAAACTTTCTTAAAAATCCAAATCACACACACACACACACACACACACACACACACACACACACACACACACGCACGCACACATATGCAGATTATGTTGTTTATTGCAGTGGTTACAGGGCAAGAAAGGAATATGGTATTCTACATTTGCCGAATGAAGGAGAGAGTAAAATAGCTGCGAATAAATTGCTGCGTTTAAGTTTTATTTGCTTAATTTGTTAATTTATCTCTATTTGTTATATATAGTTTAATCTTTTTTCTTTAGTTTTTATTTTGTAGCTCAAGTTCGGTTCTCTTTATTTATATCTGCTTCGTTTTGGGAATTTGACTGGCAGCTAAACTGCAGTGTTAGTTTGAATTTAAAAAAAAATTAGTGTTTCAATATATATTGGGTTTGTTTTGCATTTTTATTTACGTGGTTTAAAAGCATGCGTGTGTTTTGTGTGTTGAAATGCTATGTTATTTGTGGCTGTCCATGAGTAATGTCATTGCCCTATTTTATGTTAAAGGAAAGTGAAGATTTATTTTCGTTTTGATATTAATTGCCTATATATGAATCACTAAAATATAGAGTATCTTGATTTTATCCCAGCCTGCATCTTAACGTAGAGCTCATGAATTTATTTCAACGTATCTAGGAGTTATTTACAATGTACAGAATACTTCATTTTGAAATCATCTTTAAGATCAAGTGTGGTTTCCAGGTTTCACTTTTGATTTAAGACTTGTTTGATTACTCATTCGAATGGCGAATGATATACACAGTGGTAGCAACACTTTTATAATATTAGGCATTGACTGTTTATGGGAAATTATGTACGTATACTCATATTGAAGACCACATTTAATTACTATACAAAATGGCACACACTATATTTACTTGTATTTTGTAATATGGGACGGGTGCCTAAATTACTGAATAGAGGAATAATAATAATAATAATAATAATAATAATAATAATAATAACAATAATAATAATAATAACAATAATAATAATAATAATAATAATATTATTATTATTATTATTATTATTATTATTATTATTATTATTATTATTATTATTAAGTGATTTGCGCTCAGTGTTCTAAATTCTGGTAATTATAGGTTACTGCATTTGCACGTGAAAATAAGAACGAGTTTTTTTCATTAATACTGCACGACCTTGGGAAGTGCTGCATATTTCAGAAAAATTAAACGAGTGCATATTTTCCAATACAAATGCAGTAAAATTTTTATCATAAGCTCACTTTGTTTTACCACCTAAGGCTTAATCACAAAATACATTACATGAAACAATGTAATAAAATTTATGCTTTATTCCAAACTAAATTCACAACCATCGCAGAGACCTTTCAACTCCATAGCTTACCGCACGCTCAGTCATTCATTTAAAACGAAGTCCCATTTTGCTCTATCTAAAATTGAAATTTAAAGTCATATTATGAATGACTGAGCCATGGAACAAAGTTCCCAGTCAGGAATGGGGAGATTTTGTTTTTCTGTCAATCCAGCTAAATTTTGATTATCTAGTTCTTGGTGATTTCTGCACGATGTGCATGTGGCTTGAGGGACTGGCGTTGACATCAATCTGCATAACTGTTTCTGTTTTGCCATTGATAGTTTGGAATCGTACGCTGGAAAAATATGAAAGTCTTTTAATTTAAATTCTCAAGAAGATGCTGGATTAAACATTCTTTTGAGTGAAGGACAAATTCTTTCGTTTTGGATTGCAATATATTCTTCTTCGGAATGTGATTTCAGTTTCAACTGTAGTCTAGACTATAGGCCTGCATATTACAGTACATTTCAGCGCTGTGGCTCATTATCTGGAAACTACGTAATTCTTATTAATAAATATAGCCCACAAAATATATTTTGAGGAGATTCAAGATGCAGAAAGGCAAGTAGATTTATTGTCATTATTATTACCAGTTATAGATGACATATTTTTATGCCCAGTCACTTACATGATTCTTTTTGGAGGGAGGGACCCCATCTTTCGACAGGGTTGTCACAGTATCTTCCATAATGAGCAGTAGGTAAATCTCCACTGGATTTCTGCCTTTTAAGTTTCATCAGAGATCTCAGCTGATTAACCACCATTGGTCTGGGATAATACCTGCAATTTTTAATATTTTGTCCAGTAAAATATTTTTTTTTTTCCAACTTGCACATCCAAGTTGCAGGATGATTTTAAGACAAAGTATTTCCTTTTACTATGTTAAAAATCTCTTTCTTTTCTTATATTTTGCAACGTTCGTTGAGGCATTTGATTGTGGAAATTGTTTGGTATGTGCAGAGTACACATTGTATTACAATTTTTTTTCCATTCTTTTGTTTACTTTCATATCCATTTATTTTCGTTCATTCATTATATTGTCGTAAATTTTTTACAATTATTTTTTCCCTATTGATATCTTTATTTGAAATAAGGACATTAATTGAATCATTAGTAATCTGATATCCATATTTGGGAAGTTTCTGTCAGTTTCTGCATTGAGATTGGTGTCAGATAGAAGGGACTGTCGTCATCGATCATTTCCAAGGGTCTTCATTTCAAATACTGCTGGTAAAGATGAACAGGGGCTCGCTCCGGTGCTGTTCCGTTACGGAAAAAAAATCGAGGTATTGTTGATCTGTAGTCATCCCTCCCAGTATCGTCTAAGGTTTTGCTATCCCTCTCAGCATATTGAAGATATTGGTACCGTTGGAATCTGTGAAAACTGATACATCTCTAAACTTTAATTTTCTTTTCTTGTCCCGGCCTCTAAAAATCCAAACATTTACCCCCACCCCCCACCCCCACCCCAAAAAAGTAGAACAGGGAACATTTTAAAGTAGCGGGCGTTTGAAAGCCCATTTCACCAGCTAAATATAAAGCTTACTCGTCATCGTGGCTTGTCGGCTCAGATGTTCTTGCTTTCCTTCTAAAACCAGCCTTCTTAAGCTGCATTTTCTTTTCGAATTTAGTGCTTCTTTTGACTTACGAAATGAGCGGACTCTTAGACAGACGGGATAACCCTTAGCCTTAAGATGCGGTTCTATGATGTTGCTAAAAATATTAAGAGCGTGGCTCATATTCAGAACCATTCGTTTTGTGAATCGTTAGAAACATATCGTCTGAATATGTATTTAAATGATCCTGAATGATATTTTCAATGCAGCGTGTCTCACGTTTGTTATCGTACAGCCATCATTGGACATTTCTGATATCACGTTCAGTAGCTTGTTTCGTTGAAAGTTTCTTTCGTGACTATCAATTCATCCAAATTGTCAACTTTAGCATCTCGACTTTCAATTGGCTCAGACAGTTGGTTTACTTCACCCACAGACGCATACATTAAAGCAAAGTGCTGTCGTCTGCGTCCATTGTTTGTTTACACTTGAAAGTAGTTCCTTACAAACGATATCTTTTTATGCACACGTGTCGTGTACGTGCCTGCAATATCAAGGTGTTCACTATCGTAATATACTGCACTATTCTGACAACGTAAAGTTAAGGGAGACACAAAAGTGAACGTATAATAATCTACGATTAGGACATAGGCGAACAGCAACTCCTATTCCACAGATGGGCGTTTCCAAGTCGATATTGATTAAGGACGTTAGACGCTGTCTTCTGTATCCGGTAGCAAAGATCTATATTACCATCAAAATAGAGAGTGAATTTTCAAGATTGAAACAATTAGCTACAGTAACATGAAAGGTAGACAGTAAGAACTGCTCCTATTTATAGTCACTCTATACAGAAACAATGAATGAAAATATTTAATTTCGAGAAAATAATCAATCAGCACGAATAAAAGTCTACATTAGTGGGGATGGGGTGGAAATAAAAAAGAAAGGGTGAGTGAATATATCTTCAAAATTGATTCAAAGAAAAAAAATGAAATGACGGGCAGTGAAAATTGATTGTATTTGTTGTATTATTCTGTAAAATGAACGATGAATAAAAGCATTGAACTGCAAAGTGACAAAATTAAAACAACGCGATGAATAAAGGAAAAAAAATCGCTAACCTTCTTCATCATTGCTCCAAGAATTAAGTTCAGAAATATCCATAACTGTATCGTCCTTTTATTGAATTTGACATATATTGGCAATGTTTGCAGATATAAATGTCGTAAAACTCAGATTTTCGGAAAATAACGCAATTTATATTTTCAGGTAATTTAAGTTATATTGTTAGAAGGTTTTACAGTTTCAAGTCACTTTTCTGTCATCAGATGAAATAAATGGAGTATTTCTCAGCAGCAAAAGCTATCAAGAAGCAGCTAGATCTAAATGTCTAATTGTCCATAAATGTTCTATCAACACTGCGTGCATACATTAAGGAAATCCGTAATTAATTATAATATCTTCACTTCTCTACCTGCAACCAAAATGGTTGAAAACATGAGACAAATTGATGCAGACTAGTCGTGTTCAATATTACGGCACGTCCAGCGTACAGGTACAAATGACGAATTTTGGTTAAATGGGAGTATAACCTGAACAGTTGAAATTCGTTGTATTTTATACATCTATCTTAACAGATGATGCAACAATTAAAACGAACCCGGGAGGCCGTTAAAGAGGAGCGTAAGAGATCAATATGTGACCAGCTTCGCCAAAGAAAGAGAGCTGATTATATTTTATTTTTTTTTAATTCACAAAAGCCGTGATAAAATAATAAATCAGTTAGACAATAGTCTCTACTATTTGGTTTTTGTGTTGTTTGTTTCTTGTTTTGGGGTTTATGTTGGGGTGTTGTCGTGTTCTTTTTTGTTGTTTATTTGTTGTTTTATTTTCTTTCTTTGTTTAGGTGTTCCTAATATTACTAATAATGCGATTGCGTTAAGGGAGTGCGGAAGATAAGTGCTTTGTACCTCGTAGTAAATATTGGTGAAGGTTTAAGAATGCCTTCAACTCGCTACCTACACCATTGCTATTTTTAGATGGTGTCACCTGGGCTACCAAAATAAAAGACATGCTTCTTCGGCTTTGAGTATGTCTGGCTAGATCAAGATGTTGGAGTCGAAAAACAATTTTTCTCGCTATTTTCACGAAGAATTAAGGATTCGGCAAAGTGATATTAACAATTCACATGTGTGCATTATAACACGAATAAAACTGAATTAGAATTGGAAAAAATACCTCTCATGTGGATTATCATATACTTTAGGAAGTTACTTGCGAAATTTTGGTGTTAAGAGCACATACTGAAAATAGAGACAGGAAGGCATAGTAGTATTGAGAGAAATAATAGGCACTGTGAAATATGCCGGGAAAATAATGTTCATTTGGTAGAAGATGAATTCCATTTTAGTTCTGTTTGTCCAGCTTATGACCATTTAAGAAAGAACTATGTTAATGAAGTTTGTTATTTCTAACCGTCTGTAGAACAATTTGTATCCCTCTTTTGCCAAAGTAATATATTAATTATAAGAAATCTTTCTTACTATATCAATTCGGCTTTTCGTTTTTGACAATATTTCATAACTCATACGAATGGTGAATGATTTACTCAGAGGTAGTAATGTTTTGTAACATATGGTCCTAAATCTGTTTAATTAATGGTCCCTGATTACTCAGTATGAATAAGAAAATATGCAGTCTTGCAACAGGAATGATCTGGTATTTTATTTTCTCCATCATTTATCTCCTTGCAATTTTTTCTCTTATCAACTCTATTTTTGTGTTAGCTTTCTTTACCCGCAAATGAAGGTAGTGGATGATATATTTAATAGTGTAATTTTGAAGATGGCTGAAACAATATCTATGTATTCTTAGAATTGCCAGGATATTAGTGATGATTAATAAAAAAGAAGAGATGGTTTGGACCACACCGCACTTTGAATACATTGTTGGCCATATCAGGCCGGTGGAGGGAGCCCAGTACCTATTAACCGCCCCGGCTGGTATGTCTAGGAGGGTATCAAATCCCCGACCCTTGGTCTCTGTGTGATAGAAAGTTATACTAGTCAAAGTTAACAATAGTATGTTAAAGTTGAATAATGTAATGAAGCAATAATTTCTTCACTAACAGCTAACATTTTTCAACGGATTGTAATTTAAATTAAACAGAAAAAAGCTCACACAGACATTTTAGATATTGATATGGGGAAAAAATAAAAATAAAATTAATTTTATTATATGCTCCATATAATGACAATCCAGATATTTACAGATAGCTTACAAATAAAAGTGACTGGTCTTTTAAATGATAGTATTGGTAGATTATAATTTAGTATTAATTCGACCTTTGATTTATATAATTGTGTTGTTATTACCAGCCCAAAAACAAAAGAAATTGTTTTAAAGACTTTGTGGCCTGGGGAACTTAAGTGTATGTTCCTCTTGAAAAACAAAATCCAAAGAGCAAGATCGTTTAGAATAATTTTGTGTCATATAATTTGAAACATAAAGCAAGGATGACAGTATTAATACTTGGACCTTATAATGATCAGACTGGAATTAAATTTAAGATTTTAGGATGAAACAAAATGAGGTAGAAGATATTGGAAGTTCAGCAACTATACTTTTCAAAGTACCGACTCGAATCAACAGCTAAGAAAGACTATTCAGGAAGGAATAAATAATTACACAAATATAGAAGAAGTTAACATATTTTGATTTTTTATTTATTTTTTCGTGGTCTTATATTAAATTACAATCATCTTTTTATAAACGGTTCTTCTCTTATAACAGGAGATGTTATTAAATATGGAAATGAAAGAAATAGGATTGAGAATTACATTCATCATCTGAATTAAATGAATTAAATAAAAATTTGGATAATATAGACGATTCTACTATAAGGCAGTTGGATTATTCAACACAGAAGAATTGTATGAAAAAAGAAATAAAACAGTTGAAGGAATAACGATAAGATCGTAAAGTAGATTGTATGATTTAGGAGAAAAACAGAAACAAGATTTGTTACGATTAAATAAAAACGAACTTTCTCAAATAAAATAATGGATACATTGACAATGTAGACTAGTAATTTTATTTGTTAATATTACAGACGTTCTACAGCGGCAAGTAAAAACTTGTATGAATAATTATTTAGTGAAATCCAGGAGGCAGAAGACATTGAATGTTTTTAGGTCCTAATTCTTATGATCCAGGAAATAATGAAGACTAGTCTTTAAAGGATGAAATTGCTTACTCTGAGATAGCTTTTGCTGTGAAATGTATAACAACATTAATAATCTGATTGATTAGGTGATGCATCAAAGTAAAGTGGTATTTGTAGATTCAAAATGTTTTGAGTTATTTAAATATCAATGTGTTGAGACTATTTCATTATTGGGTCACACAGAGCGAACTTTGTGTTTGCATTTTAAATTCTTGCCACTATAAGAAATTGTTGATTCGTCGAACATAAAGTGATACTTTAAGTATATATATTTTAAGAAATTGAAGATTCAGTCTCTAATATTCATTTTTGGGATGTAATTAACAAATAAATTCTAAACAATATTGCAATATGTTTGTGTTTTCTTCTCTTTAATTTTTACTAAAGCGCCAATGTCGACGTTTATTATAAACTTCACCATTCTTCCCATCTAACTAAAGTTTGGAGAGAAAGAAATTATTTATTACAAAAGCTATCTGACATAAACCCTTTTTTGAAATAATCAAGATGTTAGGTTTAAACGACGTTCAAATATTCAGTTTAGAATTAAGAGGTGCCATCTTTTTCGGGAGTGCTCCGAAAAGTAGTGATGTGTTATATTCGACAAATTCCGTTAGTGAATAATCTTATAGCAACAACATTCGCACGTGGCTCATACATTAAATTGGAGCAAGAAAAGAGGTATGGTCGCTTTTTTAAAAGCGTATCTGTGAACAAAAATCGTACATTAGATAAAAGTAGAACTCGGGTAAATATTAGTAATCAGCTGGGATGCTGCAATATAAAACATAGACTGAAGACAATCCGACATAGTGTGGTGTAAGCTTCTTATGTTTACAACAGTAACATCATCAAATCTTGTGTTGCATCTTTCGACTTAAATAGGTGTACCAACGGATGTCGCCAATCAACATCGGATTAATCAGTACACATGTGAAAAATGACCGGGTTTCAGTGGAGAAATTACATGGCTCATAATGTGATGAAACGTCGATGTTATCATGTTTTAATGGAGCTCAACGATGTTTAGGACCAATCTCTTTCAAGGCTCAGTATTATTCAGACGATTTGGCATATGCGACTTTCTGCACGTAGCGTCGGTAGGGTCTTTAAATGAAAACATAAAAATAGTTTGAATCTACTGTAAATCCATGAACATTCTGTATAAACTTGAAAGTATTTAATTACCATTTGTCTGAAAAGAACCGACCTGAAATTTGCTTGGATGTAAAGTGTCTATTCAGCAAGTATAGTAAGAAAATGGGCCCTTACTGGTCCAAAACCTATGTTTCATTTGAGTAGTAAGGAAAACATTTACTTCTATGTGACTGCAGATTAATTCCATTCAAATGTCCCATACAACATTTGTAAAAATTTAAAGCTAATTACCATATATGCACTGCAGGAAGATCGATTACGTAACTACAGTAGATAGTCCTAGCCCCAGTAGTCCTAGCCCCAGATGCGTACATGGGATGATTGTACAATATCTTTCATAAAACGCCAAATGCCTAATTTAGATTTTTGAAAGTATAATTATAAATAATTAAAAGAACATATGAATCAAACGGAAATATGTAATAAATACAAAACCACATAATTGTTTTGTTCCGAGTCGGGAGAACGAACTCGTTTGATACGACGTAGAAGCATAGTCTCGGCCTGATGCCCTCGACATTCCTACGCCGTATCAAACTCGTTCTTTCCTCCCGCTCAGAACAAAACATAGATATAGTTTTGTATATTTATTATGTTTACCAAAGGATGCCCCCTTTACGCTATATCGCCGTTCCGTATTACGGACAACCCTAGACAATAATTACAAAATTAGAGGCCAATTATTTTATTTTCTATTCCTGACAATAATGTATTCGGATGCATTGCCGGTTGTATCAAGTCAGTACTATGCGGTTTGATACACAAAGATAAAGAAAAGGATTTATAAAGGTAGATACATTGGTGAAAATATTAAACTAATTTATAATTTTCTGGATTTTACTGAAACACAAAACAAATCCATAATGTCTAATTCTTGGATATTATTCTGGACCCATTATTAACTATAGCAGTCTTATTCACAATACTAAAGCTTCATGTGACTTACATAGTGAATAGTTGTATTATTGATGTTTGTAGCGTTATGATAAATCAAATAAAATGCTAAAGGAAGCTTAATAATTCATTAAATAGTCTAGTCCTGACTATCCATTTCTGCACTTTGAACTACTGGACGTCTATACTAATTTTTAACAATAAATTTGATGAACTTTGAACTACTGGACGTCTATACTAATTTTTAACAATAAATTTGATGAAGTCAAATGTCCTACATAATGTCCTACAAATGCAAACTGTATGTTAAACTAACTCAAACCTATATCTTTAAGATCAGATTTAATGTGGTCAAGTATATGTATAGTATGTACTTGACCACAGAGGCAAGCACAGAACTCTTTTGACTTCAAATACTGACCGTTCACCGTGCAGTTTTTAAATTTTGGACTTTCGGAGAATATATAAATAGATTTGTTGAGAGTTTTGTACAAATATTTCAGCCGCAGTAATACATAATGGATTTCTCGTCAATTTCTTTCAAATAAAAGGGAGTTGCAGACGGGGGATGGGAGGTGGATCCGCTGTCTCCATATTTCTTTATCTTGCGTTTTGAAATCTGGAGCTGACTAGTTAAACAATATAAGGATCTTTTTACAGTACGGTTGATGACGACGCTTCCGTTTTGACAGATGCGTTATACAACTCAGTCCCTGCTAATTTTCGAATCCTACAAAGTTTTTGAAAATTTCGAGGTCTAAAAGTTAATCTCGACAAAATAAAAAAGACATGGACTACTAGTAAGAAAAATAGCATGAACAGACGTTGTCTGGAGTTAAATTTACATTCGACAAGCGATGTATTTGAATTGTTTTGAAAAACATTTCGTACAGATTTGAATATTACGACTCAAATAAATTTTGAAGAAAATAAATATTTTTTAGCATCTTGGAAATGTATAAATCTCATTGTATTGTGAACATGTCTATTGCAAAGTTTTTCCCACTAACATGCTTTCTTTCATTTGGTTAAGAAGAAACATATACCTGGAATTTTAACGGGACAATGTACGATGTTTGATTCTTGTTAAACGTAAACTAGTGAGAAGCGAGACACAGCAGTCTCTTGGGGGGGGGGGGACGCCAACAATTTGGTAAGGATTTGTTTAAAGGTTTTCATAGCATATATTTCCTGAACCACTTAACAGAGTTGCGTCATTCTTTGCACGGATGAGTATGAATCCAAGACAATTCATTCTGCGTCACGCTTGCTTGCCCTTCTGATCATAAGGTGAAGATTACTGTTATAGCAAATCTGCCGTAAGACTTTGATTAAAGGCTTTTCATTTGGTTTTGTTTCCTAAATCAGTTGATGTATTTTGTTCATACTTGGAACAACTCTATATGATGCTAAAACAATTCATTGTTAGACACAGTCGATTACTTCTTTCACGTTGGGGTAATGGTCACGGACATAGAAAATTTGGTATGGATCATTATAAAATGAGAATAAAAATCATTCTTCGACACGCTCTCTTTCTAATTTAAAATTTGGGTCAAGGTCACAGACATAGAACTTTTGATTTAAGGTTTTGGTTAAATCTTTTCATATGTTTATATGTCCTAATCCCTTGATGCAGCATGTTTATACCTATAATGAATCATTAGGAAGCTAAGAAATTCATTATGAGTCATTCTCGCTCCATTGTCCTCGAGCTCAGTGTCACAACAATAGAAAATTTGTTTTAGGTTTGGTTGAGTTGTCTTTCATCATTTGTTTATATTTTTGGACCCTCTTAATAGAGTTTTTAATACTTTGGATGAACCTTTATGAAACAAAGGGGATTTTGTCGCCAAGTTTACAGTAATATTTCAATAGTGGGTTCGACATGCAGATCCTGGCCTTCGATCTATGATGGTACAATCAAAGGAGTCAAATAAAATATTGACGATACACAAATGACTATATACTTCGAAAATGAAGAAATATTTGCTACGTATTTAGCAATTCGGGTTTTATTGTAAAGAAGACTACCTAGTTTGTGAAAATGTGTATTTTACAATTAATAATTCGTACCACCTCGTCTATTTCTGCGAGTCAAAATATACGCCTGAGGTGCATGTCGGCGCAGTAATTTACATCAAACATCTTATTCGCCAGAAATGTCTTTACAAAAAGAAACCGCAATCTAAGCTGACCACCTCAGCTATTTGCACTATTGGATTGACCGTAATACTGACCAAGAAGTTGCGTATTAAAATAGATCGCTGCAACTGCACCTTCTTGGTTAATCCTTGTTTTACAAATAGTTCAGGTGATCTGATGGCAGCTATAGGCATACATTCCAGGTGTGATCCGTAGGATGACCTCAAAGTTGTGAATGACAATAACTGTAAGTGGGATATATTTAACAACAGTTGGTCAGAATTATAAAAAAGACTGCCTCAAACACACATATACAGAATAGGTATTGTGATTCCAATGCTCTCTCTCTCTCTCTCTCTCTCTCTCTCTCTCTCTCTCTCTCTCTCTCAGATATGCGACTTGTTTATGAAAAGTGAATATTATAATGTTGTAACTATAAATAAAAATATATATTATTACTAATTACAAACTTTTTTAAGATTTATATTCCTATTAAGACGTATTTCCTTTATAAGCTGTGAGTCAAATGCTCCACAATATTAAAACCGTATCACGTGTCTGGGGCAATTTAAAAAGACACAATGTTCCGATCACAGACCAGTAGGACTACTTTTTTCCGGTTCTTTAGAATAGTTCCTCTTGGGATTCTATCTTTAACACTAGCAAATGTTCATCGAGTGGTCAATTTAGAAATACTGCCAGCTGACTGGTGATCACATGTTGGCGTCTTGACCAATGAAGGTTCGTTTTAAATGTAATATTTATATTAACTGCAAATTTTGTTTGCTTGACAGAAAGGAGATGTTTTGCATAGGAACATGTGCGCTTTGTGCCTGTGCAAAAAAAAGTGTTTTTAAGTTGTACAAATACTAATTTCATCGACGAATGTCGAATATATATGTTAGGTTTAGAATTTGGTAAAATTGAGATTCTTTGCCTTCTTTGTTTATTATTTTGAAATTTCATTTTTTTGCTGAAGTACTCATACGGACTAAATCATGCGAGAAACCTGAAAGAACGATTTCTCAACTTTTCCGATGTGCAGATGATAGTCGTTTCCACAACTCCCTTTGCAAGCTGGGCCTTTGGTTCCGTTCTCGCTTTAACCCAACACAATGATCTAGATAGTCATCAGTTTTAGTACAAGAATAGCCAAAGCTGTTATGACAGAATTAAGTTTATATCTTACAAAATAGGATAATAATTTGACAATGCATACAATTTTGTCCAAAACTGTGCTTCAAAAAACACCAGAAAGAAAGTGATACCTTACGGAAAATAACAGTGTCTGAAAAATACAATAGCTATGAATAGCTACATAAATAACTAACATATTATAATAATAAAAAGTAAGAAATGAAAACGGGCACATTATGGCAGGATATGCTAGAAAATTGTTTCCTCACCACATTTCTTCTTTTTCCTTGATGTTTCTTAGCCTGCCCGGAGATTTCACACGAATAAATGGACTGGCATTTGATACTATAAACAAACATTTCTTTTTCATGTAAACACACTATATTCCATAACTTCAAAATAAGCTGTGGGTATTGAAATGGGAATCACACGCAACAAGCTTGTCAGTATTCGGAGATAAAATAGCAAAAATTTGGAAAAGAAGGAAACATCGAAAACAGACAGCTCGTTTAAAAGCTACTTTGCTCAAGATGTTATTAAAAAAGATCCCACATAAGAAAACTTCAACGTCGTATCCCCAAAAGTTTTACTTCAATTCACAAGAGCATTGAGACAGTAGTAAATGGAACTTTGCGAAAAATCGAAAGGGAGTGTCGCGATGCACGTAATAGATAGAAGTAGGAACAGATTATTTCTAATGATCAAAGTACCATTCTTTAAATGGATGATATTTCGATTGGTGATCTAAGTACATTAATATTCTTGTATGCCAATACAGTTTCAGAGAATCTACAAATCATAATCACGATCCATGGTGATGGTGTTGAGTCTAAATTCTGATAAGTCATTATCAAACATATTTTAAAGAAAAATAATTATAGAGTTGACAATATACACATATACAACATGCCAATTGTTTTTTATCCTCGTCACTTGACTTTAAGCTAGTAAGAACGACTATTTCGTGCACCTCACCCAAGTTTATTTTCAATGTCCGAGACAAGAACTCAGATGACTCAGATGATTTTAGCCTGTCTTTTTACGCGTAGACCATGATTTTCCTGTGTCAGGCAGCAAATGATCAAACTAGTGCATGTTGTATTGCCTCTTCTTTCTTACATTCCTGATATTTTTAAACATTTATATAAGTATCATTCCTTTTCATAAAAAGATAGGGAGTGCGAGTTTTCTACAATCAGATCTCTATCTTTTAGTTAATAATGTACCCAACCTCCTAATTTTAATAGAAAAAAAAAAACCTGAAAGCGTCGATCATATTTGTTTATTCCGGCGTATACTGAAGGAGGACTTAAATTCATCCTTAAGTTATTTATGAAGTTTGTTCTTGTAGAATAGCTTAAAGAACCTCGTACAATCGCAACATTAGTTCACGAGAGAAAGGGTCGCACAAGAAACGAAATGCGAGATTTAAGTCATCAACACTCCACCTATTTCGAAACAACCTTTCGAAATTTGTTCAATGCAGTTTATATACTGATTTACTTTGTGTGCTTTTTGTAGGCAGAAATGAAGTGCCCCAAATGGCATCATCGTATATTGAGAAAGGCTATGTCAAAAAGGTAGCAACCATGGCCACAAATACTACATGTCACGTGGATCATGTTGCTAGGTACAATTATAGAATAAAATCTTTTAAAAGAATAATGGATCACTCAAGCCAATTTCGACAAACTGAAATAAAAAACATACACATTTTTAAAGAACGAGACAGCATCACAGTTTGATCTTGTTGATGCAATGGTCACGTATAAAAATATAAAATTAAATTAAATTTCGTATAACCGCAAGACGAAATGAATATTAGTTTAGCACACTTCTAGTTAAACTTAAACATACAGACAAACAAGTTAGCAAAATGGATGTATATTTACATAAAAGGCTAATAACTGGGCTTCATGTGTATGCCATGCCCAATTATGTTAACAATTTTAGTTTGAGAGACAACACTGTAAATTGGAATCTCAAATTATTTTGAGAGATAACAGTGTTTATTAGAATCTCACATTAACGCCTTTATGGCAAAGTTTGACGTGAAGACTGTCAACGATTTCTCAGAAATTTGGAACTGATAGACTGTAAATAGAGTTGTTAATTTTGAACTGTGTTGACCATCTTCCGAATGCACTTATTTTATCACACGCGACATAATTATCATTTTAGATTTATTCAGAAAGGAACTCTGTTCAGACGATACAGGTAGTCATCCTGAACACGGGTTTTCGTATAATCTTTTTTTCTGCTCGAAGTCATTTAACAAAGTTATCGTTGACAAACCGATCTTTTGGACGTATTTTAGCAGAGTTTATCACTGAGCGCAGTTTGTGAATCGCATTTTGAGATTCCTCAAAGTCTGTTATATTTTCATTCTCTACCAATAAATGACATTAAAGATGATTCAGTTGGTAAATTTATCCGCAGAAGTGTCTCCTGACGATGTATCTACCAATAAAATCTTTCTACATATCTTTTTGTTTGATTTACATGAATTGAATATCGTTTCCTATGAACGTATTCATTGCAGTATCTATTAAATTCTGACCATTACTGTATGTGAAAAAAACGGCACCCATTAAATAATATTGACAATGTCAGATGTACAACCGAAAGACTAAACAAAAGCCAAGAACATATAGCACACATTAAACAAAGATGGCCTCCATCAACAAAACTTCTTGACGATTTGACTAATGTATTCATAGGCGGATTAAAAACTAAACAGTTATGTAAACACAAAATTACAACAATATTCTCTCTCTCTCTCTCTCTCTCTCTCTCTCTCTCTCTCTCTCTCTCTCTCTCTCTCTCTCCATAATTTCTCTACAGTAATTACAGTAATACAGTTTGTAGCGTCTTTATAAGACACTTGAACTATTTTGTTTATTTCTTATCCATCCTAGCACTCTAAGACCGCATCAAAAACGAAGTACTGCTGATTTCTTTGTAAAGTTTTGACTATACCATAAGCCTGCTCATTTGTATACAATTTAGTCACAAGAAAGATAGCTCTGTCCACCGCAACATG